>DWMY01001645.1:0-13958 GCA_018249775.1 Heliconius hecalesia formosus
CATATAATCGAGTAAGATATTGCGTTTCGAGTAGAGCAACTTAACACTGCGGCTTAGTTGTTCTAGAACACTGTTTCCCAACCAGTGGTCCGTGGACCACCAGTGGTCCGCAGAAGCCTAAATGTGGTCCGCGAACGATTTAAATTTTGTAACGGGATGGTGAGGGGAAGTTTCTATTTCATTATCACACTTAATTTTTATTATACCTACATGCATAGTGGTCCCTGCTACCAAGAATCATATAAAAGTGGTCCTTGATCAAGAAAAAGTTGGAAACCTCTGTTCTAGAGCATTATAATAAAAATATTACATTTCCAGCCTTGTTCTTTTCATTACAGAAGTAAAAATAGAAATGACCCTTTTTTAATAATTAATATTTTTTATTGACGATATTTTTTAATATTTATTAAGATTAAGCAATACACTTAAAGCTAGTACATTCGCTTTGAGAAAATTAAAATATTTTGGACTCGAAAATAATAAGAAGCGGTTGTGGCGCAGGGGCACAAGATTGTGACGGTAACGCGACAATTGTGAATTCTATTGCGATTCGGCAGAATCTAGTGTTAAGATATTCCCTCTACCTACTCTGCTGTGTGCGGGATACAGCGTGAAGCTGATTTTTTTCTTGAAAACAATAAAAATATAAATAAACCCATCGCTCATCTTACAACTTGGACCGAATACTTAAGCATGTCACGCGATGTTTACACCAAAATGTCGTGTTAGATATTGAATTTTGAGTTAGCTCACGTTTAGGTACAGTTGTAGTGTCCGTGTGTAGATCCCATTTGCAGATACGATATCGCCGGCGTGTTCATTAGTTATTATGATTATTACTTTGATGTTTCTTATGGAATGAACAAGAAATTTATGTTTTATAGGTTATTTAATAAAATTCTTACTAGTAACAAGATAAAACAGCGATGAATTCCGCCACTCAACACGTAATGTTTCAAAAATTTTATGGCAAACGGGAAGCAGAGTGCCTTAGTACTGAATCCCCCCCGTCTACATTGGTATATGCAATATAAAGCGTAAAGTTTTGAAAGTTAGAAATTTAAACAAAAAACAATATTCTCAGTCGATTAAAAAAATTCAAATATAAAAATTCTAAAAGACAGTCCGTGTGTAGATCCCATTCACAGAAATGATACCACCAACGTATCCTTTAGTTATTTCATTTTTACTTTGACGTCTTGCGTGGAATGGAATTATTTTTACTACACATGTTAGCTTTCTTATGGGGTAAGAAATATCAAAGTTTTACAATAAAAAGAAATTAATATAACTGAACTCGATAGTTGGGGTTCAAATCTCGTTTGGAAAAATATTATTTTATATAAAATTCATGTTAACGTAGTTAATGTGATGTTGGATGCACTAAATTAAGTTGAAAGTAAAGTGATTTGTGTCAGAAGATAAATATTGGAGGAAGTCAGGCCTTAGCGTTTGAATCTAAACACAACGGTTTTAGGTTCGATTCTCGCTCTGAGGAATAAAGTAATTTAATTTCCTTGCTATCGCAATGTCCCAATAATTCAAATGGACTGTCTTAGCCCTAGGTTTTCTCTGCCTGCCCTGCCATATGAGTGATAGAGCGTGAATATAAAAAAAGGTAAATTTTCAAATGTGATAATATCATTATTTTTATTTTATTTGACACTTTGATTGTTGCATTAACATTTTTTATGTACGTAGGCAAAAAAAAGAATACAAAAATTTTAATTTCTAAATTCCAATACAAACAATGCAAAATAGAATTAAGTTTATTTAATTCCCATTTCATCAGCATTGCAAAGAATATTAGACAATCGAATTTGAATTTACAAATTCGTTTCACAACAAAATAAAACGAAGGCACATCAAATAAATATTTTTAAATTCGTCGAAACTATTAAATTTTTATGTTATTTTTAAACGCCCCTGTTATATCAATTAAATTAAATCAGTTTCACGCTGTATTCCGCACACACCAGAGTAGGCAGAGGGAGTCTAGTGTTAAGACAGTGTCCGCTGAATTCTGAATGCATTGCGTGTTGAGTGACGGAACTCAACGCCGAGCTTTTCATCTACATCAAAACGAAAATATAAATTTAAAATAAATATTTCACATCATCGAGTGGGGATCGAACCCTCAACCAATCGATTACAATCATACTTTGTGGCACCTGAGCCACGACTATATAAATTAAATGTGAATTAAAAAAAAAAGGAAAAGTACAGTTAGCTATCTACTGTAGAGCGTGTTTATCCATGTCACTTACCACCCCTCGCTCGGTAAATTACAGCCGGCGGGTTCCCTACAGTTCCATATAAAACGCTAACCGGCGTGCAAACAAAAGAGTTTTTATGGATTGATAATTACAATATACGTATGTTATATTTAAATGAGGCTCAGTTGTGGTGCAGGGTCACAAGCGTACGACTGTAAGCGCGACAGGATATGGGTTCGATTCTCACGGTAAAAAAATCTAATGCCTTCAGAATTCAGCAGAAAATCGGGAACGCAAGTATCTTCATGGAAACGGAGTGTCTTAACTATAGATTCTCAGGATCACCTTGTATTTGCCATTTGCAGGATACAGCCGTGTGTTCTTTTTCACGTATTGCTTCATGTTTTGGAGAATGACGCATTAAGAGAATATATATGTAACTCGAACATAGAATTGCAGAAATTCAATACAATCATACCAAAAAAAATCTCGAAATATCTAATAACCTTTGAAACGCTACAAGATTCTCTAAGTAACGCTGTCTCCATTTGCCATATAAAAATGTGTATGTAGGCGTATTTTTTTCGACCAATAATATATCAAAGCTTTCGACGTGTCAACGCGTACAGTCTGCAAAATAATGATGGATGGCAAATAAAAAGCAATATTGTATGTATTATGAGTACAGTTAATGTAGCGAATTTTTTTTTTGCGATCATATTGCGTTGTACGTGTTTAGTATTGGTTTATGGGTTTACGTGTTCATTTTTTTTCTTTTTGGATAGCCAAAATGTCTATGTGACATTTTTATTTATAATCTATGAATGGTTTGATTTTTTGATTTTCATCTTTATCCTTGTTTATCTGTGTTCCTCTTCTTTGTGTTGCTTCCAGGGTGATGAAAATCAGTTAATTTATTATCTCTAGCGGGAATCGAATCCACAACCTTCGCATTAACAGTCAGACCTCTTAATCATCTTTTAGTGTGATTTTTATTACTATTTGTACCTTGCAGCTTCTGAATGTGAGAATTACTGGTTTAGACTAGTCGTAGCGCAAGAGCACAAGTACACTAGTATGTATACTATAATGGCTATAAACGCGATAGCTTGTAGGTTCGAATTCCACTCGAAGATATGGAATCATTAAAATTTTCATATTTTCGCCATGGTGTCGAGGCAAGGTGCGGCGTAAAGTTCCGCCACACAACACCCAATGCCTCAAGAATTCGGCGGAAAATGGGGAACGGAGGGTTAATAAATGCTTACCCTACATGTGTTATACAGAGTGAAGTTGAAAAAAATATCTTGTATGTCGTATAGTACATACTATATATCCTTACAATAGTAAATAGACAAACACCATATCGTATTTGTTTCAAATATTTAGATAAGGCGTGAACGTTTATATGAATACTATGTAGATTTTTACCTCGAGTATATGCATATAAAAGTTTTGAGGTTTAAAGTGATATTTTTTTTATTCTCGATACAAATAAAAAATATGTAGTGATTTGTCACTAAATACAAGCTGTAGGTGTATTTTTTTATTTTACAGGTTATTGAAAACATGTTGTTATTCTTAAAGTTCTATATCAGTTTCCACCAAACCTTAATCAAACGCTATGCCACTGCATCACGACGGTTTCTTTTTTTTACGTCCATAATAGATAAGAAGATAATTATCTTAACTTATCTCGGGATATCTTAACACTGACGAGTGTCCTCTGATACCGTCACAAAATATAATGATATTTAGACGAAGCCCTTTATAAATTAATTCATGTTTTAATAAATGGATCCCAATATTACTTGATTATAACAAGGTTGGAATTGTAATTCCATTTTAGGACGACATTATACTTGTAAATTATAAGCAGTACGGTCCCCGGCTATTGGGTTATTGGGTTAGTGGTGATGGTGGTGGTGGTGAATTTCAATATTTCACCATTCATGTATATAATTAAGGGGATTCTTGTGATTGGTTGTGAGGCCAGTCGTGGTGCAGCGGCACAAAGCGTGAGCGTGACTGTAAAACCGACTGGTTGTAGGTTCGATCCCCACTCGAGGAGATGAATTATTTACTTAAAATTATATTTCCATTTCTTCGCTCTGGTGTCGAGGCAAAGCGCGGCGTTGAGTTCTGCCACTCTACACACAATGCCTCCAAACTACGCCAGAAAGTGGGGAGTGTCTTGGGTTCGTCTGATTTTTTCAAAACAATTGTCTTGCTGAGTATTTCGTGGTATGTTTATATATTTTTTTTAGAAAATTTGTGATAGAAAATTTCTGCTTGCAATGAAAATAAAAAAATATTGATACTCTAACTTTATTTTTTGTACTTATTTAAAGAATATTACAAGATACATTACATAATTTCGTTTGCTCATTTTCCTTATATACTTCGTATAATTAAGCCTGTCTGCTGTGATCCAATATTCGAAATAAAGTAAACTTTTCCAATATTTATTTTAAATCCAATTGTTTAGCTTCACGCAGAATCCCGTACACAAAACTTATTTGTCTAACTTGTTAGTCTTATAATGTTTCGTTCCCATCAAGACACTTTCGTTTCCCATTTTCCGCTAATTTCTGGAGACATTGTGTGTTGAATGGCGTAATTCATAGTCGCACTTTGCGTCGCTACCACAGCTAGAAAACGAAAATATTAAATATTTCATTTCTTCAAGCAGGAATCGAACTCACAATCATTTGCCTTCACCACCGCACGTTTGTATTTCTTCGCCACGATTGGTCTTATTTAATTTTTCATTTCTTCAGATTACAAGACATCTTAAATTCTACATTAAAGTAGTTGCGGGCGACGATTGGTAGTTCCATATTAGTAATATAAATCAGATTCACGCTGTATCCCGCACACAGCAGGGTAAGCAGAGGGAAACTAGTGTTAAGACACCGTTCCCCGCTTTCCGCCAAGTTCTGGAGATATTGCGTGTTTGTTACGCTTTGCCTCGACACCAGAGCAAAGAAATGAAAATATAAATGTAAATAAATTTTTCATTTACTCGAGTGGGGATAAACCCACCACTAGTCGATTTTACACTTACACCTTGTGCCCCTACGCCACGACTGGCCTCTATATTAGTAATATATAAAACCTAATTTTAACAATTGACATTCCTGTCCAAAAGCCACTGTTCCATAAGAACAGGACAGCAAATAAGCCTTTGAAGAGCATCAATAGAAACAAAGTTGAATCGATTCTGTGGGTTTCATTTCATCAACAGAATTAGGGACCAATGCCGTCAGCTAGAATCGACGTCGACCGTTCTTTGCGGATTTTAATGAGTTCGAGAATATCCGCTTACCACCGGTACAGGGATTATTACTTTATAGAAAGCTATGTCTTAATGTAATCCTAAAACTGATACACATGTTTAAATTAATGAGAGAGAGAGAGAGGGAGAGGCTAGTCGTGGTGCTGGGGCATAAGCTTGTGATTGTGTGGGTTCGATTCTCTCTTGAGGGAATGAAAGAATTCCTCTAGATTTCGGCAGAAACTGGGAAGCGCAGTGTCTTAAGCACTAGGCTTCCTCTGCCTACCCTGCTACATACGACGACTCTGACCACTTTTCTCTCTTTTTCTCTTCGACTCTTTTCGTTTAATTTTGGAAACACTGTGCATTAACTGGCGAGTCGTTAACAGAGCGAGAAAATTAAAACATTAAATATTTCATTTCCTCGAGTGGCAATCGAACCAACAACTTGTCACGTTTACAGTCGCACTTGTACCACTGGACCACGACTGGCCTCAATTGAGTTACTCTATTGAACTATTAATATTAGAATTTCACTTCGTGGTCTTGACGCTTTCAATCAAAATCCCTCGCATGGTTTATCTACGTCAAGATTACTGATAAGCCAATTAATACCATTATTAATTAATAAATTTGTATTTGGTTATATTAAGTTTCGTGTTAAATTACGGATTATTTTTGTTCAAGGATTTTATGAGGAGAAAGCAAACATTTAATTAGCTTTAGGTTCAAACAATATATATTTTTTTTGATTAAAAAAGGCCACAGTGACGAATTGGGGAGAGAGTGTGATGTTAACGCTGTGTTCTGAGTTGGATTTCCGCTCGACAAAAATAATTATTTTTATTTTTTTTTACTTGTTGAATTAAGCCATATCAACATACCCAAAATGCTCATGCATGCATGCATTATACGATAAATCTGACTGAAATTTAAATTTATAGCAGATATGTGATATATATGTTAATAATATTAGAATTTTGAATTTGAAATGGACGCCGCGCTTTATCCTAACTAAGCAGAGAACATAACTAATTACTTCGATTGAGAATCGAACTTACTTCCATCAATACAGTGACCGTCCCCTTGTACTACGCTGATCTAAATAATATCAATTTAACTATTATTCCTATATTTGCTTAGCATCAGGCTCTAAACCCTGCGAAATTGGTTTCGGAGATCATAGAGACCGATAAGGAGTAATGTGCTTATCAACATACATACACACAATCGACGTCTCCATCTGAATTGGGTCTTGGAGATTTAATTATGCAAATTACTATTCCTAGTCCAACGTTTGAGATGTTTCAGCAAGTTTACATACGAATTATAACCATATGGGCTGAATGTTATCAGTAATTGAAGTACCTGGAACAAAAAGACAGTTTGTGAATGGTGTGTGAGTGGAAATTGAATTAAATGTGAAACTGGGTTTAAATCTATGAGACTATCGTGTCACAGTTTGGCTGTAAACGCAATGGTTGTGAATTCGATTCTTTATCTGGAGTTCGAATTTATGTTCATTTCCTCACTGTATAGTATGTGTATAGTGTTAGATAATAGTCTCATAGCAAGGTAGGCAGTGAAAACTAAGTGTTAAGACAATTTACAGAGTTTACAGTCAAATCTCAAACAATAAATTATTATTAATTCATTCCGTGAGCTATATTAATTTACATAAGTTAATATGTTTAGAAAATAACAACGTCCAGGAGGCGCGGGTTCGAATCCCGCTACGTTCGTAATTTTTATACGTATTCTAAATAAGTATTTTTCTTTCCTAAGTGTGGAAAGTGTTAACTTTAAAAAAATATTAAAAATACGTAGAACTGTTTTTATTAAACAAATATCGCTTTGTGGAATTGTAAAGGTGAAGACTGCAGTGGCCCTCCATTACATCTTCCCACTATAGACGTAGCGAATGTATGTTCGATTCCTACTAGAGGGAAACAATAATTTCCTTTCAATTTCTCTGACAATAAATAACAATACAAAACGCGGCGTTGATTTTCCTTATTCAACGCAATGTTTCGAAAATTGCACGAAAAGTAGAGAACGGCGAGTCTTACCTCTAGAGTCTCTCTGCACACCCTTCTATACGGGACCCAGCGAGAAGCTACTATAGTTTATCGTTAACATATAAATATTGTCGAAATACAACACATTCAAATTAAATTTAAACATATTTGATCGAAATTAGCGTCGTGTAAACAAACCAACATAAAATCAATATTATATATCGGTGTTGTATTTACAAAAGTTTTTCTCCAACAAAATCTACTTTTCATCTAGATATATCTATTTTATATTGCCGGGCGCAAAGTTGTGGGTTCCATTCCGTTCCCATTCGAGGAAACGAAATACTTAATATTTTCATTTTTTTTCTGTGACAACGGGGCAAATTACGACGTTGTGTTCCGCCAATTATTTAAGCACAATGCCTCCAAAATTCGGCGGAAAGTGGAGAAATAAAAGAGTCTTTAATAAAATATATTAGTATAATATATTCAAATTAAAATTACTTTATACAGACTAAAAAAATATATAAAATAAGAAAAATATGCCTCCAAAACATTACTCAGAAGTTATAAAAATATATAAGTTGTTTTTATATATATTATTGATATATTACATTGAATATATTGTATATTACAATATATTGTAACAAAAACACCCTAAGGTTTCTCGAGACAGCCTTGAACGATAAATATTAAATTTAATTTATATTGGAATATTCTCAAACATTGCTAGAACAATACGATGTCTGGAGTTGGTAAATGCTATAATTATTTATCCCTCCATTTGTATACAGTTTTTAGGTATATATACCTATAGTACTAGCTTTTACTCCAATGGTTACTAAAAAACCTATTGTGTAAAAAACCTAATTGCAAATGACAGGTACAGTATGTTCTATCATAACAATAACGTGATTTAATATGCGGTATAAAACGTGAAATAAAATTAGGTTCTCGCTGTATCCCACACACAGCAAGGTAGGCAGAGAGAACCTAGTGTTAAGACACTCTGTTCCCCACTTTTCGCCAAGTTCTAGAGGCATTGCGTATTGCGTAGCGGAACTCAACGCCGCGCTTTGCCTTGGGATCGGAACCACAACCAGTAGATTTTACAGCCAGACTTTGTGTCCCTGCGCCACGACTGGCTTTAAACGTGAAGTTACCTTTTGTAATATTTGTGGCATTAGCTTTCCATTACAGATGAGAAAATATGAGAAACACACCTCTAAAAGTTTTCTTAAAAGTCATAGAAATATATAGGTTGTATATGCCTGTAGCGTTCTCAATAAATAGAATATGTTTGTTAAACAAACAAACTTTAAATCTTATATCCCCTCACAATGATAAAAAATTCATAAAAGAATTCCAAAAATAGGAACATATTTAATTTCTTTTAATAAATTATACCGATTATAAGTAGTAAGTATAAGTTTGAAGTATAATATGGAAAGTAAATTATAATATAGATAATGTCTTGGAAAATATGAGAATTTACACCAAACACGGAACCTAATACGGATACACTAAAGTTAATTAATTATAATTGGATAATATAGTATATAGAATATAGTATATAGAATATAGTATAATTTGAGAATGTAGTCTGTTATGGATTTAAATCAATTAAATTTAATTGATTTGAATCCAATTCCCATACGATAGGTTTGGTAGGTGACTCGACACAGCGCGGCGTTAAGTTCTGCCATTCAACACGCTGTCTCGATAATTAGGTTTCGATTGCCTACGTGTAATGTATATGTGTAAGGTGAAAAAATGCATGTTATGTGGCTCTTTCCATATATTTATAATGGTTTAAATATATTAATATTTATATGTACGCTGTGTAATTAATTTACATTGGTTCCAACATTCTGCAGATTTCAGATCACTGAAGCATGTGATTGCTCTAAGAGGTTTGTCGTTTCAGCTGTTTTCGTGTTATTATGCTCGAATTACATTCATTGTATTGTTTCATATGAAACACTCGCATTTAGCTTAGGTTTATGAGGAAATATACTGTTAAAGCGCAACAGTTGTGGGTTCGATTCCCAATTGGGGTAATGTATTCGTACTCGTTTACCTACCCGATAACGTGAAGCTCGAGTCCTACTGCACTAAGAAACACACACGTAACTCAACCCTTCGCTGACCCGCCAAAGAGAGGCAATGGAAATAAATTAAATATAAGCATTTCCTGTAGAAGTAACTTAAGATCCTAGGTTCTTAAGACACTCAGTTCTCATTAAGAAGAGGGTGAAAAATTAAGTGAGTGGGAATCGAATTCGTAACCGTCACGTTTACAGTCGCTTATTCTGCTGCGCCTCGACGTTTTAATATTTCACTTGTATAATATTCAACTTTTTCTTCAATAAATATAAAGTTGCATGGAAAAATATTTAGTTGCATACAAAGATTATTTCAAATGCAAGAGAATAATTCCATGAACTTTTATTTATATGATGTCTGTTTCTACATTACAACTCAAAGAGCAGTAAAAGATATATTTTAAAATGAATATATGAGGCCAGTCGTGGAGCAGCGGCACGAAGTGTGACTGTAAAACCGACTGGTTGTGAGTTCGATCCCCACTCGAGGAGATGAAATATTTACTTAAATTTATATTTCCATTTCTTCGCTAAAGTGTCGAGGCTGAGCGCGGCGTAGAGTTTTGCCACTCAACACGCAATGCTGATTTTTTTTAAAATGAATATGTATTTACATATTATAATATGTATGTTGTTGAGGTTGTGAATTGCGACGGTCGTGGGTTCAATTTCCACTCGGTAATGAACATTTTAAGATCGTTTGTGTTTTAGTATCGTGTTATAAAACTAATATGTGCACTTAAAGACAGTTATTTTAAAATGACAGACAGATACTGCAAAATCACACGCACAGAGTAGGGTAGAGGGAGTCAACCTTGAGTGTTGAGACACTCCATTCCCCATTTTCCGCCGAATTCTTAACGCATTGCGTGTTAAATGGCGGAACTCAACGCCGCACTTTGTCTCGACACCCGAGCGAAGAAATGAAACATAATTTAGATTTAAATAAATACTTCATTATCTCGAGTAGGGAACGAACCCACAACCAGTCCCTATTAAAGTAACACACTCGTGTGAGGTCAGAGCTACCACGGCCCGGACAATTTAGGTGCGATATATTATTAAAACTGAGCTATTTCAGACAAACTTGAAGAAATACACAAGAATAGTTCCTCCCAAATAACACACGGCCACGCACTCCGCCAGAAATGTGGCAAAACAATGAATGTATTTGCTATGTAAGCGGTAATAAAATCTGTTAAGAATTCCAGCCATCCTATCCCATCCTATCCTATTTTATCCCTTAGAAACGTGTATCCTTTCTGCCTCAAATGCCTCCGCTAGGCCTCCTCGGCCCTTCATTCCATAAATTCAGTACAAACCTATTGTTTTAATTGTATACACGATACCCTTCAAGATTTATCGTCTTTAGAAAACATTAACAATTATTTGTGAATTGATTCAGAAAATTTATTGATTCATCCTTTGTTATATCTACTCTTTGTATTTTATAATTTCAGATAAATAGTGATTTCTATGAAATGTGGTTTAATTTTGGAGATTTAGCCTTTTTTTAAGATTACATTTGTTTTACAAATATGTTTTTTAGCTTAACTCCGTCGGTGTAATTCAATCCTACATATAATAAGTGTTAAGACACTCCGTTTCCATCAAGACACTTCCATTCTCCACTTTACTCGAATTCTGGAGTATGTAAATATTGCGTTTTGAGTAGGTGAAATCAACACCACGCTTTGCATCATTTTTATTGAGTGTAAGAAAAAAAAGTTAAAAGGAATTTCTACTTGACGTCTTAATGTCCACGCAAGCAAAGCTACATGCTATAGCTAGCTTATGTTTAACAAAATATACTAAAATAAAGTCATAATAGCATATGTTTTATTGAATGTTCCAATAATATTATACTAAAAAGCAATAAATTAATCCATACATTAACAACGACAAACTTCAAAGCTGCTTTGCGACAATCATTTTTATATTTTACTAGGATACACTCGCAGTTTCGCTCGCTTATTTCTACTTTTATAGTTAATTCTAATAAACCATGAAATACTTATTCAATGAAATATTTTTAAAAGAGTCTGAATATGTTTTTTAATAAAAATCGGTGCCGATTTAAAGATATTTCCATATTAACTTTAAACCCCTTTTTTACCCCTTCAAGGTATAAAATTTTCAAAATCTCTTCTTAGGAACCTTATGAATATAAGCATTTGTCCAAATTTCACGTTTATGGCTGTGCGTGCGTCTATACATCAGACTGTGGTAACTTCTCCTTTTATACATATGTATATGTATACATAAAATATATATTGTAATAGGTTATTATTTGTACAACAAAGTAATTTTCTAGTTGACCTGGATTCGTTTTGTTAGACGTTACATGAATGTTATTACTGAATATATTCATTTTAGGGAAAAAAAACTCACGTTTTTCTTTTTTTTGTGATTAAGCCTTTTTTTCTATTGATCCAATATCCATATTTCGTTTTAAAGTTTGTATCGGAAAAATATTTGGTATCGGAAGTTACACCCTTGCACCACCAAATAGAGTAATGTAACATTTCAAATAAGTACTTATTTGTATTGTTTATTCGTATCCTTACATCCCTACTCATACATATACAGAGTGTCCCAAAAGATTATCCTCATATAGATTTTAAAAATATTTATTTTTATAACAATTTAAGTGTAATTGGTTAAAAATAAAAGTGTAATATAATAATCCATGTGGCCTATTATTTTACCAATTTATATCCTAAATACACAAAGACAAAGAATTAATCGTCAATCCTAATATATTTTTTAATAATTTGGAATTAACTTAATCTGTGACCCGTGACCTATAATTGGTGATAATTCAGGATTTAAAAACAAAATTAAAAGTTTAAACATTACAGATTTAGTACTAAGGATTAAATATTATGGATTAAGAGTTAATATTTAAGAATAAGGGATTAAAGATTAACAAATAAGGATGAAGTATTAGTGAACAAGAATGAAGAATTAGGAATTGGCTATTAAAAATTAAAATTAAATTAAATTAGCTTCACGCTGTATCCCGCACACAGCAGGGTAGGCAGAGGGAACTTAGTGTTAAGACACTCCGTTCCCCACTTTCTGCCGAATTTTGGAGGCATTGCGTGTTGAGTGACAGAACTCAACGCCGCGCTTTACCTCGACACCAGAGTGAAGAAATGGAAATATAAATTTTAAGTAAATATTTCATCTCCTCGAGTGGGGATCGAACCCACAACCAGTCGATTTTACAGTCACACCCTGTGCCACTGCGCCACGACTGGCCTCAAAAAGGCTATTAAGAAATGACATTTATGGGGTAAGGATTAGGACATGAGTAATAAGGACTAAGGCTTAAGGATTAAGGATTGAGCATTGAGGACTAAAGATTAATGATTAAGAATTAAGTATTAAGAAAAAGATACCTAAATATATTTCACCCATATCACGGCGTGTTTATCAAAGTTCAAAGTACCTTCTTGGTATAAAAGAAGACTGGCAGTGGTTTGTTGAAACTACTTTTGGAAGATCTAGTAGTACTGGAAACTATTTATAACTCCGTCCTCCACCTCCTGGCATCCAAGACCTGGCGTGTTGGATAAAGGTACTAGGGATCACTGCGAGTAAGCTTTCCATCGTGCGCCCCCATCAGTATTGCATCATTAGAATGCGAATTGCAGGTATCAGTCGCCATTGTGAAAGAGAGATGTGAAAGTAATGGTCAAAACCTGAATTCGAGTAAGACAAAGATTTTGCCAATATCAACGCCTACTTTCCGTTGTATATCATACCATACCCTGCATCTTATCCGAAAAAAAATGCGCATCTGAAGAGCTTCCTTCTGACGTAGTCGGTTAAAAAGAGAATAACTTAAGCCAGTTCCGTTTGTTAAATAATTAAGCACATCTTATTTGACTGTAATGAAACCTAACAGGTCCTATTCTATTTAAGTCTCAGCAGAGCGTAAGTACCGATGTGTGCACACCAGTCTTGTATACGCTTGAAAGGCAGAGCTAGTGTAGGAGCTTGAGTTACATATTATGATGTGACTTTGCAAATAATATATTTGCAATTGGCATATAATATGTTTTTTATTTTTCTTTTTAAATAAGCCTATGTTGACTATTTTTGTATATACAAAGGCTATATATATATATATATATATATATATATATATATATATATATATATATTATTTTATATATATATATATATATATATATTAATTTTTTTTAATACACGCTTTATCCCGCACACAGCAGGGTAGGCAGAGGGAACCTAGTGTTAAGACACTCCGTTCCCCACTTTCTGCCGAATTCTGGAGGCATTGCGTGTTGAGTGGCAGAACTCAACGCCGCGCTTA
>DWMY01001646.1:0-13957 GCA_018249775.1 Heliconius hecalesia formosus
CTATGTGGCTTGCTCACATAGTTTATAGGAGCATACTGCAGTAGCTACCAATAGACGTATGATTAGAGCTTTGCAATACTTAGTTACCATATTTCTTATGTTGATAATATTGTTACGTTATCATAGGCTTTCCATGCGGACGAAGTCGCGGGCGGCCTCTAGTTAATAATAAAAATATTGAAAAGTATTTTTGTTATTATTTTGGTTAATACTTGGGGTCAAGAGTTAAATGCATACTATGGTGAATTTTATATTTTAAATATTTATACTTATTTGTTAGAAAGCATTATCTCCAAAAGAATAGCCCTAAAAATGTAAAGTTATATATAATAAAAAAAA
Organism: Heliconius hecalesia formosus; assembly: GCA_018249775.1. Lineage (NCBI taxonomy): Eukaryota > Metazoa > Arthropoda > Insecta > Lepidoptera > Nymphalidae > Heliconius > Heliconius hecalesia. Next base: position 340 of record DWMY01001646.1, read on the forward strand.
ATAATTAGCCTATTACATAATTTTTTTTTTATTTCATAAATACATATCTAAAAAATACAAATATAGTGATATCATTGAGAACGACGACTTACCTATAGGCACCAGTATCTTCTTGTTGAACATCCGTGATGAGCAGTTCACTCTCCAAGAAGTAATATCTGTAAAAATTAAAGGGTCAAATTTAAAATATTCTTTATTCAAATAGACTTCTACGAGCACTTTTGAACATTTCAGAAGGCAGCTATGCAAAAAGAACCGGCAAGAAACTGAACAGTGGCTCTTTTATAAATTAAATTATATTATAATTTTATTGCGAGTATTTAATACAATAACACATTGATAGCTAACCCATACTTTTTAACGGTTAAATATTTCTGAACAGTGTTATGGCTTTATTTGTTAGTATCTCTTTTATATTTATAAGGGAAAGGCAGAGCGAACCTAAACCTTGTTAAAATGTCCGTTCTCTACATTCTGCCCAATTTAAAAGACACACAGTACAGGATTTTTGAGGCATGTTGAGGCATGCTCAGCTGAGGAGCTCAATGCCGCGCTTTACCTTGTTACCAGAGCGGGGAAATGAAAATATTAATAAATAATCAATTTGCCCTGTGTGGAAATCGAATCCAGTCGTCACGTTTATACGCTTGTGCCACTGCTCCAGGACTGGAAACCATCCAAGCGCACTGACCGCTAAACCTTCTAGGTATCTTTTTATACGTTTTCTAAAAGAAGTATTTTTCTTTCCTAAGTGTGGAATAACAATTTAACTTAATTTAACTTAACTTAACTAAACTAAACTTAACCCTAGCGGGGTAGTCAGAGAGAAGGGAACGCCAAACGCTACGGTAACGAATAACAATTAAATAAATTAGCTTCACGCTGTATCCCACACACTGCAGGGTAGGCAGAAGGAACCTAGTGTATACTTTAAAAACCATAAATGATCACAAATGAGTGGTGAGTGACTTTTGCAACTGATAGTTCAAAAACTATCAATTAAATTTATGTTGTTAACTAACTATAATAGGCTATTATTAAAAATTAAGATTTAGTAAATTTTTTTCAGAACAACGAAATTGAAGTATAAAAATACAAATTAGAGGTCTAAAAATATAAATTTGAGATTTAAAACGACGTATTTAAAGTGTAAAATGATTAATTTGTGAATTGTTATTTTTTGCGTAAAGTACGAATTTGGAGTGAATATTATTAAACTTAAAAGTAAACTTACCTTTCATTTTTAGGTATATCTACACCATTTTTCGTCCAATTGACCACAGCGCTTGGACCAGAGCCTATTTCGCAGGAGATCACCAGCGGCTGACCCAACTTTGCGGTCACGTCGTCCGGTTGCTTTGTGAACTGTTTGCTCATATCTGCAAGAAAAAATAGAATTATTTTATAATGTATCTTACTTTTAAAATCACTTCGTTTATTATTGGCTTTACGCTATATCCCGCACACAGCAGGGCAGGCAGAGCAAAGAAATAAAAATATAATATAAATAGATATTTAATTTCCTCGAGTGGGGATCGAATCCACAACCAGTCGCATTTACAGTCACACACTTGTGCCCTTGCGCCACGAATGACCTCAGAAATAAATTTCGATGATCTATTCATATAATAAAATTGTAAATGATCGATGTCTCTACTTGGAAGATGTATATATATATGAAAATATGTATTATTGTGGGCATCTATGTAATAGAATATCTATGTAACAGTACCTAAAACAATGGTTTTTTAAATTTTTGTCTGCTTGTATGTTGTAGGTTTGTCTGTTTGTCTGTGCGTTTGCGAACGCTAATCTCAGACGACGGCTAAGCCGTTTCTGAGATTAAATGTTGTTTTGGGAAACTTCCTTTAATATGTTGAAAAAAGTTATAAAACCAAGTTAAAGAAACAAGTGTTTGACATTAAATTATCTCTACCTTCTCCAGCGTGAACCTGAAAAAAAGAAATACTAGTAGTAATATAAATGATAAAAATATAATAATATTATCCATTACTAAAAAATAACCTTTAAAAATAATAATTATTGAATCGAAACTAAGACATCGCGTTTACAGTCAGAATGTATCTCAATGCGACGCAACACTATGCCAGCACCTTATATTCTAATTTTCATTATTCTTAAGGTTTTATCGTGATTAATAAGAATCAGGATTAGGTTGAATATTTACTCCATTGAACATTTGAATCAACCAGGATAAGAACCTAGTATATCTTGCCCAATATCTACAGTTAACCACATAACAAACATAGCTAACAAAACCTTTATCCATTTCCAGCATATACGCATATATTCATGAGTACAACGTATTTTTAAAAGAGATTAACCTAAATTCCAAAAAAATGCCTAAAACAGCGCAGATACGTTCACATAATAATATAAATAAAAATTTCGTTGTTTATTTTAGTGGTACATATCTAGGCAGTATTTTTTTAAAGAAAATTAAAGCGAGGGTTTGCCTGTCACGAACACTGTTATGTTAATTTTGGGTAAAGAAATAAAAAAGGAGCTAAATAATTTATTTATTTATTTTTTTATATAGACCTCCGTAGATTCGATTATTTATTTGTTTTGAATAGAAATTTCTTATAGGTTAAATGGATGTGTAAATTGTGCGATGTTTTGTATGGAAAATTAAGTTTTTTTTTGTTAAACGTGATTTGAAAGTGTTTTTACTTTATTATTTTTTAGCATTACGCTGTACCCCGCGTATAGATATACATCGACATAAGCAGAGGGAACCTGTGAACCTAATGTTAAAGCACTCAGTTCCCATTAAGACAATTCCTTTTCCCACTTTCCACCGAATTTTCGAGGTGTTGCCATCAAGAAATGAAAATAATATTTCATACTATAAATATTGAATACATTTAAGCTGTATCTCGCATAAAGAAGGATAGGTAGAAGTTGCTTACTTGCCACCTATTCTTTCAGACATTGCGTGCTAAGTAGCGAGACTCAACCCTGTTTGCTTTGTTTTGTTATCAGAGCGAACACCTGAAAAGAATTCATCCCCCAGAGTAAGAATCAAATCCGCAACCGTGAAACCAACTGAATCAGCATCACGAAGACAACTTGTTAAATAAAATACGTAATTTTTTTTTTTTATACGCAACGATGAATATTCAAAATGTAACATGCCCCGAACATAAAGCTTATTCAAATGGAATATAGAATTAAAATATTTTTTCCACGAATTCAAATGTAGTGACTTAAGATTTTGTTATTTTCATAATTCTCAAATCAAAAACACAATCAGCTTCACGCTGTATCCCGCACACAGCAGCGTAGGTAGATGGAAACCTAACGTTAAGCAACACACACAACACACCGTTCCCCACTTTCCGCCGAGTTCTGGAGGTATTGCATATTGAGTTGCGGAACTCAAAGCCGCGCTTTGCCTTGACACCAGAGCGAAGGAATGAAAATATAAATATAAGTAAATATTTTATCTCCTCGAGTGGGGATCGAATCCACAACCAGTCGATTTTACAGTCACACTCTGTGCCCCTGCGTCACGACTGGCATCTCATACTTCTCAAAATTCTCTTTATAATAAAAGACATTATACCAAAAACTAATTTGAAATATGTATTTTTTTATAATAATTTTCTTCTATATAGTGAATATATAGAGGCCAGACGTGGCGCAGTGGCACGAAGTGCGACTGTAAAACCGACTGGTTGTGGCCGCAAGCCTAGGCTCGAGTTCCGCGAGGGGCACCCTTGCCGCCGATGACATCCTCGTATACTTTCGTGTTTGAATGTATAAATTATATAATCTATCTGTTGGCAAATGCAGCACAATCAAAGAATTAAAGATAGTACTAGCGGCCCGCCCGCGGCTTCGCCCGCTTTAGCTACATGATTATTGATCTAATAAACAGAAATGACATCTAATATATTTTTTATTACTGTAATCTGTAATATTCTAATATGTTTTTTTTACTACATTATCGTAATTTCTATAAGGACTTTGATTGAAGTGTCATCAGCAAACAATACTATTCCATGGTTCTTTTCAACTAGATACGGTAAATCATTTATATATATTAAAAAGAGAAAACGACCAACAATAGACTCTTATGGGACCCCCATGCTGATTACTGAACCAGGAGATTTCTTGCCATTCACATCAATCCTCTGAACTCTGTCAGCTAAATAAGAGGTCAGAAGATTGAGTGCACGTCCTCTTATGCCGTAGTAGTGAAGCTACACGCTTCATGACCAATGTTGAATGCTTTACGCAATCAAAGGCTTTGGAAAAATCACAAAACATGCCAAGAGCATCCTGCGATCCCTTCCAAGCCTCATATATATTCTTTACAAGACCTATACCAGCATCTGTAGTTGAACGACCTTTAGTAAAACCATACTGTTTATTATTTGATTTAGAATATTTTTCTTACTAAACGACGGTAGTATAGAAACAGGTCGAAAATTATTGGGATCAGATGTACTACCCGATTTAAATATAGGTATGATTTTACTAAATTTCATTAGGTCAGGAAACACACCATACTCTATACAATTATTAAATATAGTTGCGAGGTGAGGAGCAACAGCATCTATTATATAACTAATCAATTTGACAGAAATATATCTCCATAGATCTGACGTTTTCTTGATATCTAGGGACTTAAATGTCTTAATGATGTCCCTTGAATTGACTGATTTAAATTTAAAATCTACATTCTACATTACATTTGTGTTTAAGTAATGATTCAGCGACAGTTGTGGAGGATATAAGTTTATCGATTGTTGAAACTGGAATATCAGTAAAGAATATTTCAAATACACATGCAACATCATGATTTGAACTGGTTAAGCCATTGTCAATTTTTAATTTAAATTCAAAGTTATGATTTTTAATTTTATTTTTAATATGTAAAGATTTTGCCATGGGACATACTTTTTTAAACAATTTAGTATATACCCTAACATAATGATTAAATGATTCACTATGGTTATATGTTTTCTGACTATAAAGTTCATAAAACCTTTGTCTACTCTTATGAATCCCCACAGTCGCTCAATCATTAAATGACAAGAAATTCCTGGAATTAACAGTTTTAGAAGTAAATATTGTTAAACAAATCGTTTTTACTTTACATCATTGTCACTTTTATTTTTATTACTGTATAACATTTTGCCAGAGATGGCCTCTTTTGTCTTATTATTTAATTTAAATTACTTGGAACGAATTCCAAGCAAGTCAAAGTATACTGTTCAAGAGGTACAGTGTTCTTTATAGCCACAGTATTGGCTAAGTTAAATTGTAAATAATATGAGAGCATACTTGCTATCTGTCTTTTATAAAAATAATATAGATGTAGCCTATCACATGTCAAATTATTATTTTTTATATTAATTACATTATTAATGTCAATTAAATTGATTTTACTATTATTATCACTTAATGTTACATAATAACTATTTATTAATGTATGTAACATATTATTTAAATTAAATCTAATATTGTTTTCTTGTAGCAACTTCTTTATATAAGGAAATGTAAACATAATAATTTAAATTCGTTAATTGTAAATAGTAGTCTTGTAATTACTTTTTATTCATATTTCCCCTTCCCCCAATCAAAATAATTAAAATTGTGTTAGGACAATGAGTATTAGACAGAATTTTACTAATAATTTGAGAGTGTGTGGCTCCAGGCATACATCAATTTAATACTGAGTGTCCTTTACAAATTTTATTTAAAATCACACCCATATTTTTACCCATATTGTCACTATATATTTTAATATTACTTTGCTTTTGTGTGGGTATGGGTTGTGACTTTTTATCTATAAAGTTGTCCTGAGCTCCATCAGCTTGAGATTGAGAAAATATTTCTGACTTCTCCCTTGGGTGGCTCAATGTGAGCGCTTGACACTCAGTCATATTTTTTGGTGAGTGACTCAAAGCGCTCTGAATTATGACTACAGATCTTAAGTAGCTCATCCATAAAAGATATGTGCTCTGCAATTTGTCTCTGAGCACATTCATATTTATCAGAAATGGTTTTTAATTTATTGTGGCAATGGCAATGTGGCAATCTACTGTAAGGAATTCACCTCAGATTTGTTTAATAACTTTTAATTTAACATATTTTCTGAAAATTAATTAAGTTAATTTTTAAGATTTGGTGTTGTTTTTACAAATATTTTTTAATATATTTGTTTATTTTAATGTATTTTTTAAATTTATTTTTACTACTAAGGACTGGCTTGGAAGTCACCAAATCATCACCAATCAAATCTATTAGTCATTTTTATAGGTGATGACTGAAGAAACCAAGAAAGGTATATTCCCAACCAGCTCTACAAATAGGCTCTGAGTTTGAGAGGCCTTTTGTTTTAAATTATTATTTTCTAATGTAAATATATATTCCTTGGCCTCATGCAGTTGTGATTTGAGATGATCGGTAAGCCTGAGAGCTTCCTCATATTCATCTCTGCACTGGTCAAATCCATTTACTTTTTTCTGCAGATTATTATTTTGTTAATAATTCTGAATATTTTAAGTAAATTTTTGACAAATCTTTTTAAAGATTTTAGTTTTTGTCCATAATCTGCAGAAATTCTTGCTCATTGTTATCCCTTTCTTTCAGCAGTTGTTCGCACTGCATTCTACATGACTTAAGTTCCCGGAGAGTCAGCTGGAGCTGATCCTCTGCCTGACGGGCCTTGGTACCACGGGTCATTTTTATGTACTATATGATTTATGCAATAGTATGCTTAAATGTATTATAAAGTAAAGGAAATGCAACAAGCAAGGAAGTATGGTAATCAAATTTGAAATGTAGTTCGTTACCTGCGCGATGACAGCTGACTAACATAACACAGCACAAACACTTTATAGTCACAAATTTTAATGTTCTGAATATGATATTAACAGTACAAACGTCTATTTCAGACACTTTTTTACAAATTACACCAAATTTAACAATTAAAAATAATAAAATCTCAATTAATTCTACGGGAGACGTTTTTTTAGACGTTTCTATCCTAGTGTTGCCACAAGAAAAAAGCTAAGAATCTTACCAGCGCAATTGCTATATAACATTCGCAGGCAAAATAATGCTTTGAGTTCATTCAAATATATAAATGCCGATGTTCATTCAAATATACAAACTTTAAATGTATAGTTGTGTTAAAACAAAGCAATTGGTGAAAGTAAATCGTCTTCTAAGTAATCTTTTAAGTAAATCGGTTCAGTACTTTCAAAGAAAAATGTAACCATACAAATAGACAGACAGACAAGAAATAAAAAAAAATATTAACAACATAAATAAGTTGTAACAAGTGTATAAAAATTTCAACGTAGCTCGATGAGACCGTATGGCTTAGCGGTCAGAGCGCCTGGTCGGTTTCCAGGAAGCGCGGGTTCGAGTACCGCTACGTTCAAATTTTTATACGTTTTCTAAATAAGTAAAATAATATATTTTTGCTTTCTTTGAGACATTGCGTATTGAGGAGGAAACTCAACACCGCTCTTCTTCTTACGAGAGTAAGGAAATAAAAATAATTAATTCGCTCGAATAGAGATCGAACACGTTAAAAATTTTAACGTAGCGGAATTTAAAATTTAAAAAATCTTTAACTTTTTACATATCTCCGTGAGACATCTTATACGTTAGCAACCTAAATAAAACAAGCTTATTTGGTCTGAGCGCTTCCAAGACGGACGGTTTCAAAAAGGCCGGAGGTTCAAATCTAGCTATATTATTTTTTTTATATGTTTTCTAAAAAGTATTATTCTTTACTAAGTGTGGACTAATATTTAAAAAAACGATGTGCTACGACGTTTTAAACAACTATTAACATTAGTCCATATTTCTTGAGTATGGTACTCAATATTAGGTAACGTTCATATTATGTATCAATTATACAATGCCGTATGTACGAAAAAAAATGTTATTTCTTTTTAAGTGTCCCTATATCCATTTCAGTCAAAATTACTAAATGTAAAGACAACATATTTTTACTATTTTATTATATATAGAGAAGAGATGATCTGCTAGTATTACATATATATACAATATTTTTTATGAATAGAAGTTTTTTATAGATGTTATTAGACACTGATCTTGCTGAATGTATCATATTCAGCATATATATATTATGGTAGGTAAAAGATTTTAGTTGAATGACGGAACTTAACCCTTTGTCGTGTCAGAGCGATAAAATGAAAATAATTCTTTTTCCCGAGTGGCAATCGAATCCACAACCGTCACGCGTCATGTTCACTGTAACCGCGACGGTTTTGAGTTCCATTCTCACTCAGGAAATAAAATAATTAATATATTCATTTCCTCGCTCTGGTATCGAGGCAAGGCAGGAGGCAAAACGTGGCAATGAATTCCACTCAACACGCTAAGCCTTCAGATATCGGCGGTAAATGGGTAACGGAAGAGTCTTAATTGGAACGGAGTGTCTTAACGCTAGGTTCCTAAGTTCCCTCTACCGACCTAACTAAGCGGGATACAGCGTGAAGCTAAAAAAAGCTACAATAATTAATTATTAATTAAGACAGCCAATTTAATTGGTGGTAATAATCGAATAGTTGATGAACTAAACGAAGGCTTCATTATACATTGTTACACAGTATTACAAATACCTGTGTATATTAATAGAATCTTCAAAGCAATTTCTCTTTGGAAAACATAATCCCTATGTTGGCAAATATAAATTCCTTATGATCGTCAAGCTTAAACCTCTAGAGCCAGCTTTATACGAGTTCTGGTGTACGTCGTGTACAATAGGAACTTATTTGAGAGCGTGATGGTACTGTTAACGCAATGATTACAGGTGTCATGTCTGCTGGAGAAAACGAATAAAGTTTAATTATTTAAGCTCGCTCAATCTCGTAGATAGAGCGCGGCGTTCAGCTTCGCCACTTATGGCCAAAAACTTATGTTATAAGTATAATTTCGAGAATGTGAGTGAGTGGTAAGAGAGGCTCGAAGAGACCTCGGTTGACCTTTGAGAATACAGTAGCAATGATATTGGGGGCAGGTCACGAAAAAAGAATAAGGATCCTCCGGAGAGGATGTAAAAGAAGGTTCATGACAATGGACAAAGTGAAAGATGTATGCGGAGGCCGTAGTATTTGGCGCTCTGTCTTCTCAGGTTACCACGCTAGGTATAAAGCGTGAAGCCAAGAGACATTCCCGAAAATGGGATTTTTATTCTTAAATACTGCGTACGAGCTTTTACACTGTCTTCACCATAAAGACATAAAGAAGCAAATTTTTACATAAAAAAATGTTATTTTCTTCTTTGTAAAACACCAATTTATTTTACAATATTATCGTTAAAGGTCCGGTCGATTTAGAATTGACAGTCAAAGTAAAATGCCTTTTTGTGTACAACGTTTGATTTTCAGTTAGATAGTGCCTCGGGGAATAGATTTATCAATATTCTTCCTTTCATATTTCTATATGGATAAACCCTAATTTTATTCAATTTAATATTTATTGTAGAGTATAGTGATATGGAAAGTAAATATATAAATGTATATAGGTTAGTGGTCTTCCATAACAAGGTTTGTATGGATTTTAAACGTTAAATGGAAAATCTCGTTCTTTTTAGCACTCATACGAATTTCGAAATGTCCTCTCTTCATTTTTTTTTTTATCTTTACTTGTATCTTACAAAATTTTAATGCGTGTAAATAGTTTCTTAGTGTACGTAGATAGTTCCTATGGCGATAGCTACGATGGATGGTCCATAAGTTTGATTATAAAATATATTGTTTCTTTTTTAAAGAACCTCAGCCCTAAGTTGATATTAGCCAAAGATAGTTATAACAATTTAATTCGTAAGAGTTTTTAAATTTATTATTATTTAGTCTAAAAATATAGTTGCCATGTTGCTCAAACGCGGTACTCCCAGTAATATTTTAAACAGAAATTAAAGAATTCTACAGAGAAATTAAATATTTGTATTAATTTTCTATTAAAAGTACTCTCGAGTTTAACGGTCGAGTTATCTGTAACAATTATCCTCATACAAAATTAATTTCAACTACAAAAGTATTTATTTAGGACAAATAATGTTTATAACAAAAACGACTTTCTGAGAAGGTCTGTGCTTCCTCAATTCTAAGACGTCAAAGAAAATATTCGTTAAACATTCAGATTTTAATTAAATACTAATTGAGAAATATTTTGCGCATAAGTGTTATCAAATAAGAGATAGCGGCTTCAAAATCGCAAATAATAATATGATTTAGAAAGAAAAAATAGAAATTGCTCAATATCAAAAAATATCAGATGTTTTTTTTTATAATAACTTTTTGCACAGATATTTACTCAAATTAAGCCTAAGCTTTAAATTAATTAATAACATTAGAAATAGCAAAATATAACACACCGACATTAACCTAATATTGTAGCATTGTTTTTAATTTTTTTTTTTGGGTCTAACGCGTAATTTTATTTGTACCCGCTGCTTCCAAACTTTTAAACGATAGTATACACCAGCAGATATAAAATAAATAGAAGGAAAGGTAAAACGTATTCTGGCGATTATGCGGCGACATACGAACGCCCAGAGTTAAGGCACTCCGTCTCCATTAGGACCATCACTTTCCACCCTCCGAATTCAGGATGCATTTCGCGTAGAGTGACGGAACTAGACGCCGCGTTTACCTCGTCACTAGGAAGAAAATATTTAATATTTAATTTCCTTAAGTGATAATAGAAACCACAACCGTCGCATTTACGTGTGATATTTAACAAGTTATTATATTTTGGCGCAGATGAAAAGTATTTGATTGAAAATGATGGTGGATTGATTGATAAATTTTGATTTTAGTTAGGGAAAATATTTTATTAACGATTTCTGACCCGGTAGTATACACCTGATACGGCCTTATATTGGCAAAATAAAGCGAAATCTTTTAATAGACTAAAAATGCAAAACTAAGAATGTATCTCTCGTTTAACTTATCTTTAAAAAAACTAGCTCCACGCTCTATTCCGCATATTATGCAAAACTACTCGAGATACATTATTTTGCTAAGCAATCTCGGTTTGTACATAGTATGCATATATAAAATTCTAATAATTAATTACTGATACCGAAAAAGTATAGCGGAAAGCACTAGGTGACGGTTTCACGAGAGTTATAAAAATCTAAAATCAGCTTCACGCTGTATCCCGCATACAGCAAAGAAGGCAGTGGGAACCTAGTATTAAGGAACTTCGTTTCCCACTTTCCGCAGAATTTTTCGAGGCATTCCATGTTGAGTATCGGATCTCCACGACAGTTGTTTTGCCTTGGTGACAGAGTGAGGAAATGGAAATATTAATAAATCGTATTTTTTTCTCGAGTGGGGATCGAACCCACAATCGTAGCGTTGCAGTCACACGCTTGTGCCCCTGCGTCACGACGCTCTCTATTTTAGTTATAGTTCACGCAAACGGAGTTACGGGCTAAAACTATTAAATCATATTGACCCTTGGTCAAGAAACAAAAGAATTTTCAATAAACTAACACAATAGCTAGCAAAAGAATTTTTCTTCGGAAAACAGTAAATATGATGGACACGAACAATAATGTGATTATTCTTAACAGACCATAGAAAAAGAGATGATTGATCGAAAAATTGCTATATTTTGCGCTTTTTTGATTGTCATGTGTACTTTATATAATTTTTAGGATTCCGTACCTCAAAACATAAAAACGGAACCTTTATAGGATCACTTTGTTATCCGTCTGTCCGTATGTCAAGACTTTAAATCATGTATCATGTATTTAGTAGTACAGAAAAAATCAAGCTTCTAAGTCAGCGCAAGCAAGAGATACGAGCGTGTATACATTGATTTTGCTGCATTATGTATGGAAATCGTCGCGTAATCAAAATCTATAGGACACTTCCTGTGGACTTACAGTTATGAAATTGGGCATGAAGTGAAAACGTACTATACAAATAAAGGAAAAAATCCGAAAAGTACAAATTTTGAGGTACAACATAGAAAAATATATATATAAATTGTAATTTCCGTTAACCTACAAACCTGAAAATAGTAGTATGGAAGCCTCGATGGGCGAGTTCGAGTCGCAAACAGAAAAATAGGCACAGGAAACTTAGTGTTATTACACTCTGTTTCCAACGCAGCGCAAAAATCTCAACTCAAAGTTACACTATCTTTCATAGAGCACAAGCCCTTATCACATAAGAATATTGTGGAATTATACGAGGTCCCTGCATTTAATTAAATAAATAGCAATGAATTAGCCATACAATTAAACAGGTTTAGGAATAAATGTGTATACGTAATTCTAGGGCAGTGCTAAAGTGCCTTTTTATTTTTAGAGTTCTGTATCTCAAAAAAAAAAGGAAGCCTTATATGATCACATTGTTGTTCGTCTATCCGTTTGTCAATAGTATTTATCTCGACATTATCAGAGCGGGGAAATGAAAATAACTAATTTAATTGAACCCCAAACCGTTTTGGCAGAGTTGTGTCGGTCAAGCTAAATGAAATGTACCCTCAAGTTGTCCATGTAAGCAATATGCGAGTTCTTTATACTTAAATACTATTTATATATATATTTAAACAAAAAAATATTGTTCATATAATCAATATCGTTTAGAAGTCTTATTATTATGTAATGAATCGTATACAATTGGTTCCCAGAATTTTGTCCCCATTGATGTATAATTTATCTGATGTTTTGTAACTTCGATAGAATATTCAGTTTTCCTCGAATTTTCCGGAAACTTGGCTTTTCTATTTGAAATATAATGATTTTTGTACGTTAAATATGAATACATTTTTTTTTTATTTATATTTGAAGAAAGTAGTATAACCTACTTTTTTGCTGTAAGTTGCGTAATCTATCATTGATTTGAATTATCTACATTTCGCTGCTCCAGTAAGAAAACGTGCCGTTAAATTTCCCCCTTTTTTAAATGCGGAGTTCAACGCTGCGCATTGTTTTTAAGCCCGCACAACGGAATCTTAACATTTTTCTTTCTTTAACTACCTAAAGCTGCGTAAAGCTCAAAAATAGAAATGGAAACGCATGCCCAATGTATATATGTCCAAGTTTTTTGTATTTTCAAAAGCATCGGAACATTTTGAAATCTCAGTTTCCAACTTAATTTCAACATCTTATAGATATATTCACGTCTCTTTTATATGCATCATACTTAGATTCGGCAGTTGTGGGTTCGATCATACTCCACACAACACGCAATGTCGCAAAAATAGTGTGGTTAGTTAAACAAAATGAACGTGTCTTATTGAGAACAGAGTGTCGTAATATTAGGTTCCCAGGTTCCCCCTGCTTACCCTGCTATATGCTGGATACAGCTTTTAAAAAAATAAAAAGAACGATCGCAGTCGCTTCCTTTCCGTCCATACTTTGCTGATTGTTACTCAATGTGTTATAGCTCATGTCATATTTCTCTACATCTTTTGCAACAAGTCTAGATATATACTTAGTATGAAATATATAAATTTTTTATAAGCTTAGATCTTGCCAACAAGCAAGCGGGTCACCTGATGTCAACTGATTACCGCTGTCTTCACCATTAATTAATACGTTGCCGGCTTTTAATAAATTTGTTCATCCGTCCCTTGAAAA
>DWMY01001647.1:0-13952 GCA_018249775.1 Heliconius hecalesia formosus
TTTTGATCTTTGACTTTAATTTTTTATTGTTAATATAAATCGATAGTTAAATCATATTAAAATATACTCCAAAATATTAACAATAAATTAAGCGAATTAAAAAGAGAATATTACTTGACACGTTTGTTATGTATTACAATTGGAACGTGACATGAGTATGATACTGTCATTTATATTGAAAATTACATACTGAATCATTATTCAATGTCATACATTATAATGCAATTTCATTTTCATAACAACATTCAAATAAGGATATCAATTATTATAAGTAGTATAAATAATATAGTATTTTATTTTGATTTACAGGATTATTACACATTTTAAATGGAAATAGTTTCATTTAAAATGTGTAATAATAACCGGATTAACCGGATTAATAATAATATTTAAGATTATACATTTTTGGAAACCCGAAGATTTGAACACTATTCTCGCAATTAAGAAATCGTTGGCGGTAGTTTGATATAATAATTATATCAACTGACAGACGAAAGCCACCTCAGTCTACCCGTGACCACGGATAACTGCAAGGTCTTCGAAACGTCAGGTTTCCAAAAATGTATATAATCTTAAACATACGCGATTAATCCAGTTAAAATTGTTTCATTTAAAGTATGATAAGTAATATTTATTAAAAATTAGGCACTAAGAAATCGAGCCAAAAAGCAGAGAGCAGCGAAGAAACCGCCTGTCCCTGGTGATCCTATGACAGGACCTACAGCGGCCATAGTAATAGAAAATGTAGCACAAACTAGACACCTAGAAACAGCGTTAGACGACCGACCGACTAATACTGGATCTGGCAGCAATGAAGAGGACCACGAGGACAGGTATTATTTTTTATACAGTACATTTGGCATATTGTCTGATTGCAAAAAAACCCAACGGCTGTGGCTTCAATTCTCTCTTTGAGGTAATTATTTAATAGTAAGAAGACAAAGTGTAGCGTTGAGTTCTGTCGCTCAACCCGCAATGTCTCGAAAACTAGGAGGAAAATGGAGACACAATAGATTCCCTTTGTTTACTCTACTATGTGAGAAAAAAAAACAATTTATACGTAGAACAGATTTACTTTTTTGCTTAAACAAGTGAATTATTTATTTAAGAAAAAAGAGAAGCCCAAAATGAACTAACTTTTTTGTTTCAAATTAAGAATTAAAATATATTTATATTTAGTTCATTTTAAGAAATGTTTGTTAATTTTGGAATATTACAGAAGACACAATCAAAATTTGTAAAATAGTATTTCCGTATATGTTGAGATGTCTTGGATAAAGCATAACATTTTAAGCAAAAAACAAAATCCACATTGAATCCAATTCAAAATTTGATGCAGTAAACTATTTGCTAAATATGCCACATGAACATTAATTACGTACATACAAATTGATCTAAAATTTATAGCAAAATTATTATTATAATTTACTAAATCATCCTAAATTTAAGTTTCACAAGTTCATACTCATTTTAGCTGAAGTATCATCAAATCTTAATGTTATTACTACATCAAAATACTTATGAAAACTAATTTAAATTGAACTGACAGACGGGAACATTTTCCATATAATATAAACGCTAGCTGAACTAGGATTCGTTATAAGTGAGCTTGAATTTATATTTGTAATTAGTTTTAGTGAATCAGCGAATAAAACAGATTTATAATGATGAAAACGAGGGTATATTGCTATATAATTTTACATTTCAAAAGCTTCAGATGTTTCAGGCAACACCAGACAAATGTATCTTGAGTGATAGAGGATGTCTCTACAATGTCTCATTGTGCCGCAAAGACATTTATTTTTTTATTAGTTTTACGCTGTATCCCTGCAGATAGCACGGTAGGGGAGGGCATATACAGAGGGAACGTGGGAACCTAGTATTGTGACATTCTGTTCCAATTACGACACTTCCGGTCCCCTATTCCGCCGAATGTTTCGAACATTGCGTGTTGAGTGGCGGAACTCAATACCGCACTTTGTTTCGTCACTAGAATCAAACATATATTAAATAAGTATTAAATATTTAATGAAACATGAACAGGGGAATCAAAACCAAGTCATATGAATTATTATTTGACACAGTAAGCGACAATTCATTTCAATAATAACATTTACACGGTACATCGCGCTAGTTTATTTCTAGTGGGATCTCGATACAAGAGAGCAAGCAGTATAGGAGCGTGAATCGTATAATTATATGAGAATAATTAATTAATTTGTGATTTCATAGCCACATTGATAAAGAAACATTTTTTGTTTAAAGCATCTTTTTTTGTATTTTGCCTTTTACATTTGTAAGTATACGTGACCACATTCGAAGCAAATGGGTTTCTAGGTGTCTAGTTTGTTATTTTAAAACAAAAATCAGAGAATTTAAGTGTAATTATATGGAAATTTTAAGGAATATATTTGTTTCCGTTTATTATATCGACTTGGCAGAAAAAAAAAATAATCCTTTCTCAGCTTTTCTCTTGACGTTGAGATATTACGTAAGTTTCACGCTGTATCCCGTCCATAGCAAAGTAGTTAGAGGGAACCTAGTGTTATCACATTCCGTTTCTTCCATTACTCCACTAAATTCTGGAGGCATTGCCCATTGCACCTTTTGCCTTGCGTTACAAGAGCGAGATAATGAAAATATTAAATATTTAATTAATTCCTCTACTGTCGCAATTACAGTCGCTGAGTTGAGTTGAGTGTGGAAACTTAAGGCTATACTTTATCTTTTCTCTTTTACCGTACAACCTCCTTCGTGTCTTCTCCACACAACGTGACATTGGCGAAGTGATATGTGCTCTACTGGCACGCTCGGAACGCCATAATTAAAAAAACCAAACCTACTTTATCTTTTACCAGAGTGAATTGAACCATCAACCATTGCACTAAGATCCAGGCACCAGCCCACTACACCACGATGGCTAAACGCAAAAAATATAAAGAGAAATACGGAAAATATTACGTATCTCAGTTTACTTAAATACATAAAATGATATTTGATATATAAATATATAAAGCCGTTCGCCTTTTCAGTTTCGACAAACGCTCAGTGGATTTGGAGGCAGACGCGGATGAATGTCACGTTATACCTAACGATAAGTCTACAGAGTTTATGTTAGCATCTGTCACTGATAGTAAAACAAAGTAAGTTTATAGTGGTCGTTTAAATATTTTATTTTATAAATGTTTTAGTTAGAATTAGTCATGAAGTTTGTTTTATTGGTTATATTTTTAAATAAAGAAAAATGTTTCATTTTCTTCGCAACTCTTTTCTTAAGCTTCGTAACTAGATATAATAAATTAAACTTAGACTATTAATATAGCTTTACATATAATAAAATTGTAACTGGTCGCTATCTTTAGATGGAAGATATATGAGAAAATAGTAACAGAACCTAAAATAATGTTTTATTTTCTGTTTATATATTTATCTGTGTACTTATAAACGCTAATCTCAAAAGCAGCTTGAAGGAAATAGTTTTCAATTTTGTTATTTTGGCAAACTTACCGTAACGTTTTGTGTAATCACCGTCAATCTGTATTCCGAACACAGCAGAGTAGGCAGAGGGAACCTAGTGTTAAAACATTTCGCCACTTCTGAGGCAGTGTGAGAGTGGCAGAACTTAACGCTGAATAAAAAAAATCAATATTAAGTATTTTATTCGACAAAATTGCTACATCAATTGCTCAATCTTTTTTTATGCAGGACTCCAAAACGAATTATTAAATCTCAACCTATGCAAGATCCTAATGGGAATAATGATTCCGGATATGCACCATCAAATTTGGAGGACACAGTAAAAGAACACGTGTCACCACCCGGCTCACCATCTATGAAGGATGCCACAGTATTAAAGAACATGGGATGTGAGAGGTGGAAGAAGAATGGCAGAAAAATGGATTCAGATTCAAGGTACTGATGATAAGTTAAGAAAATAAGAAGGCTATAAATAGTAAACGAGATATCAGATTCCTAAAATCTTAAAGATAATACTGAAAATTATTTTAGTAAAGGATATTTTTAAATACAATCTATTGCTAAGTAATAGTATAATAAATGGAGAAACTATTTTTATAAAGTAAATAAATTTTTCTTAACATAGTTTTTGGACCCATGATCATCTCCGTTGGTCTGATTTTATTATTATTTTTAGTGGTGGAACTCAACGCCATGCTTACCTTGACACCACGACGAAGAAATTAAAGTAATTAATTCTCCCAGAGTGGATTCGAATCTCCAACCATGACGTGCACAATCAGATGCAATGCCACGACGTTTTATTTTATTTTAAATTAAAATCATTTCACAAAGTAACATTTCTACAGAAACGCATCAATTGCATTCCGATCCGACGACGATCTTGGCTCAAGCCACTACGATATACGAGATGGATCAACTTGTAAAAAGGAACGGAAAGCTAGCGCAGCAACAGCAAGGTTCACTATCTATAAAGCGAATAAAGCGAGTAAAAAGAAAAGAGAAAAGTCGTCCGCCAAAAAAGAAAGAAAAGCCACTAAGACACTTGCTATTGTTTTGGGTAAGTGACCCATCCATTAGATTTATACCACTAAGATTGGTAAAACTTCAGGATAGACTATAATAAATTACCCCTAGAATCTTTCTGCACTCTCCACATCAGTACTACGCCAAATAAAAAAACAGTAATTATAACATAAGCTATTACTATCTGAAAATACTATTTTTACAACAAGTTATTTACCTATAATAAATTAGAAGGTCTTCATTCCAAAAAAAAACTGGGTATACTAAATTTACCGAACTTCGCCAAATGGCTCACCTTTCGCACGAACTTGTTAAAACTTAGTTGCTTAGGAGTTATCTAAAAACGCGAAAACGAAGGTGGAAATTCTGTGAATATCCTTTATTATTCGACTTACTAACTGCTCTATAAAGTTTGTACTTGGCTGGAAATTGAGGCTTTATTATGTGACTTTATATATCGAATAAAGTATTGCTCGAAAAAAGTAATGAATGCGAAACTTTGTTTTTTATGTTAAATATATAACTTTTCGTGTTATTTGCAATTTAAGTGTTTATTAGCGTAGTTAAATTTTATATTTATATAAAATATTCTAAAATAGCAGTACTTTAAACCCAATTTTTTAATTTTTTTTTAGGTTATAATCCATTTGCCCTTGTCAAGTAATATTTTACTGAGTTATAGTAAAGAAGTTATGTATTATTTATTTTACATATATCTATGTATATCTCTAGTATTTGCTTTACCCCGCATTACAGGGTAGGAAGGGAGAACTACTGTTGAGTGACACTGGTCAACACACTCCGTTCTCCACTTAATCTGAACAGACTTTATACTAAGTTCCCAGGTTCCCTCTGCTTACTCTGCTATGTGTGGGATACGCTGTAAAGATTTAAAAATAGTAATAATAAATATTTACAATAATAAATAAATTTGATATATTTATAATATAAATATGTTAAATTTATTAACCAATTAAAATATTTTTACAGGTGTTTTCCTCTTTTGCTGGACGCCATTCTTCACATGCAACGTACTAGACGCAATTTGTGGCAAGCTCGGCCTTCAATTTTCTCCTGGAGTCACCGTATTTATGTTCAATACGTGGCTTGGTTACATCAATTCCTTCTTAAACCCTGTCATTTACACTATTTTCAATCCGGAATTCAGAAAGGCTTTCCGGAAAATACTTAAATGTAGCACCTAGCCCGTGGAGTATTTGGTCGTTTTCACGCAATAGATCTCTATATAAAAATTCTTATATTTACCTTGAAATGAACTAAAAGTGGTTTGTGCTTAGATGGTTGTTATATAACGTGATTTCAATTTTGAATAACGAATCGGAATGTTGATGTGAAATAGTTCTACAACGAAACAGTTTCTATTCAAGACTTTCAAGAGATCTAATAAACGGCCAAATATATTAAAGTGATATTTTAGTGTCTAACTTGTAGAATATTAGCATATCATAATTATTGTAATAAAAAAAAGTATAATACAACTATTCATTGACTAAACAGATAAGCTTGCTCACTCTAGTCACCTTATCAGTATTAAACTAAAAGACGTGTATTATTAATATATTAATAATGAATTCTCTTTGAATAGTGATCTCAAAGTAATTAACTTATATAGTGTATTGTATAAGTAATGATTCTTAAAAAAAATATTATTAGTCTATGAATAGCAATGCTCTATTAGAAATTAGAATATATTATATAAATATACCTAATAATTAAATATCTGATATACATTTTGTACAGAACTTCAAATCGAATGCCAATATAGATATTTTAATTGAATTTTGTTATTATAAAGGTTGTGACTATGATTTATGTTTATACAACAATTTTACTGTTTTGTGAATTTCTAATTTAAAAAAAAAAACTAAATAAGTATATGTATATAGTTTATTATTTCTGTATAGCCTTTTCAATTATTTAAAATTATCCATTTCATGAAAAAAAAAAATGTTTTATATAAAGAAAATTAACAAAAAAAAGGGCAATAACACTTTTTGATCGATCATTACGTCGATAGATCAACCTTTTCCGTCCATTTTTGTTACATTAGCTGTTTAATTATCGTTTTAATAAAATGATAGTTTGATAATTCTCATTTTTTTTTCTATGTTACTCCTTGGCAGAACCTAACGCCGCCTTTTCTTCTTTTAGGTGGGAAATATTTTTAATATACGGGTGGAAGTGTAAGCACCACTTTAAACGAAACCACAGTTTTAACTACTCTATAAAAGCCTAATATAAATCAGAAAAAAATAAATTCCCAAAAATGAAAAAGTTATTTTTTCAAACAAAATAAATAATAAAATTATCGTTTTAAAATAAAACGCCATTTGTAAGGACGACGCACGCACACATAAACCTATCAAAGGAACACCGCCGTACACGCCTCATTCCGAAATGGAGTCGTAGGTATTGGCGATAAAGTTCAAAGTTGTTTAACCTTTAGTAGTATTTTTGTAGTAGTAAGTGTTTACGTTATTGGGATCTATACGTAAACGCGTCACACGAAATACAAGTATGGATAAAAATCGTGAAATGTAAAAAAATCCTTAAGTCCAAACTGTTGAGGCATCTTGATTAATTGTATGGGTTTGAAATGTTTAACCCTATATGCTGTTTCCGTAAAAGGAGCGCTGCCTCTTCCACCCTGTATATTTATATATAGTTATTAGTACAAATATAAAATATAACTTAACTATTGAGTGCGTGGACTTCAATAATGTTTGCGGCCTCAAATAATATTGTAAATTACCTAATATTATGTAAAAACTGTTAAGTATTATTCATATGGACACCACTACACCCATAGATGACAATTAGTATTTAATTTGCCTTAAATATTTTTTTATGTTCACATATTGCTTATTTGGTGCAACAACACATTTACAAAACGGTCAAGTGTGAGTCGGACTCACCCACTGAGGGCTCCGTACCAATAACATAATTATAAGTCAACGGGAAGTAACACGTACACAAGACGGCTAAACTAAATTTGCAGATGTATGCACTCATTTTGTATGAAATTAATTAAAAATATAAGTTTATAATTAATTATGTTTTTCTATGAAATATCAATAAATTTTTACTTTTCGTATTTATTTCTTTATTAGAATTGTAAGAATTCATTTCGTGCCAAATTTTATAACTTGTAGAGGTATTTTTGAGGTATAGAACGCTAAAAACTAGATAAATATATCAATATAGGTGGAAATACTATTTGCATACTTGCTTTTCAAATAATACAAATACGTCATTTTTGTACAGATTTTTAGTGAGTTAAATGCTAATTGGCGTCTCTGGGTGTGATTTTAAAATTTGAACAATTATAAATACATGAAATGTCCACGAAATAATAATGCACGATGCGATTTGATAAGGTAGTATTAATAGTAGAACTCATATCATAATATTTATGTAGTAACTTATTTATTTATTAATAGAATAGTACAAAACTACAAGAATTTTCACGCCTATAATGTAAATAAGTGTCTATAAATATAACATATTTGTTACATTTATAATCACAAAGTTCCAAATGTTTGTTTTAAAGTATTTTTTTTTTATTTACAAACTTAATATAATTAAAATAGATACTAACTATAATAAGCAATACAAAACCTAGAGAATAACTTAAGTTATTATTTATTATTACATAATTTGTCATGTTTGTATAATTTTAAACAACATCAGAATAAAAGTTTGGGCGTCACATAAAATGGAGAACGAAATGTCATACTTCAATAAATTTATATTTTTTTTCTCAATCGAAAAGGAATTTGAAAAATAAATATAATAATTATTTAATTTAATAAATATAACAATTATCTATAAATCAATCACAAGAAAATATGAAAATAGTTCAATTATTTTGATTTATTGCATTTAATTTGCTCAATTATTGTGGAATAACGATTTAAGTAGTATATTATGTATGAAAATGTAAAATTGCATTGTAATATAAAATAAATGTAGAAATATTATAATAAATTAAATGTGTGTGTGTGTGATTAATTATAAGAATGTATTATGTAATTTGAGTACAATTTGTAACTATAGATGATTCTTGGAAAGTTAGAAACTGCTTTAATAATTACATAAGTGAATAACTAAAATTAATAAGTTATTTAAAAAAAATGTTATAAATATGTTTTTTTAAACGAAAATTATAACTTTGGTAGAATAGTTTTATTTTTGTAGAGTTTGAATTTCAAATAGAGAATGAGGAGAATGATAATTTAATTTAATGGGTTCAAACCAAGACTATTTTCGTATAAAACAAACGGCATTATGATAAGTTCTTACATTTAAATAATAATAGAGATTTTTTATTGTAAATACAGACTATCAATCAAATCTAGTGCAATATTAATATACTGTATTATAATACTACTAAGATACTTATCTATTAAATAAGTCTTCGTTAAATTATTGAACTTGCTACAAAATATTTATGATAGCTGCTAAAAGTTATTATATAAAACATATTACTAATATATTATATATAATATAGTATTATAAAAAATCTAAATCCGTTCTAAATGTTAAGGATTATAGTGTGAATATGAAATTATTATAGAGATTATCATAATATAATTTATTATATTATTGTTGACTGACTTGAAAGAGTTTTTTCAAAAAAATATAAAATAGCGAGGACTACAAACGCGACGGATTTGGGTTCGAACCCAACTCGAGTACAGACTACAGAGTGTTTTTGTCAGCACCACATAAAATGATACCACAGTTTCAACTACTCTATAAAAGCCTAATACAATGATTTTTTTTTTTCCCAAATATGAAAAAGTTTTTGTTTCGAACAAAATAAATAATAAAATTATCGTCGTAAAATAAAACGCCATTTCCTCATTCCGAAATCGAGTTGGCGATAAAGTTCAAAGTTGTTTAACCTTTAGTAGTATGTGTTTACGTCATTGGTATCTATGCGTAACTGCGTCACACGAAATACAGGTATGGATAAACATCATGAATTGGAAAAAAAACCTACGTCTAAACTGAGGTATCTTGATTCATTTCTTTAGGTGTGGGTTTGAAATAATTTACACTATATGCTGTTCCCGTAAAAGGAGCGCTGACACTTATTTGTTAATGGGAACAAAGTGTTTTAACATTAGGTTTCCAGGTTCTTTCTGCCTATCCTGCTATGTGCGCGATACAGCGTAAAGCTAAAAGAAACTCAAAAGTCGGTTAACTTAAATTAAGCAACTCTATATTCCTTAGTGGATCTCTCAATAAAATTAGATATAATATGCTTATAATATTATAAAAAACATTACTTTATACTACTACGTTAAATATACTCAAAATGCCAAATGTTATTATTATAATATATATGATAAAAGTGACATGTGCTTTGTAAAAAAAAATTTAAGCAATTTGATCGATCTATTTATGTATGTAAAAGTAGTATTTTAAATTTCTATGCGACATTGTGATGAGTTGAAAAATATATAATATTCTGTTTTTATAACACGACTTTTATTTTTATGCTACCCCTAATACTTACCAATTAATGATAGCTGAAAGTGAAATACGGAGTGTCTTAACACTAGATGGTTTTTGATGCTTAAAAGAACTAAAACTATAAAATATGTTTTTTTATTTCAAAAATTCTCACTTTGATCACCTTTCTCCAATATCGATGATCAAAATATAACATCATTTCATAAACTTTTCATTGCTCAGAGTATAAAACTTGATAATCTATACCGATATTATTGAAGAAGCGCGGCGTTGAATTCTGCCACTCAACACGCAATGCCTCCAAAATTCGGCAGAAAGTGGGGAACGGAGTGTCTTAACACTAGGTTCCCTCTGCCTACCCTGCTGTGTGCAGGATACAGCGTGAAGCGAATTTAATTTTTTTTTATTTTAATTTGATATTATTAAGAGAAATATTTTGTTTTCTTGAATGCCATATTTGGCATATATGCTGTACATAGCATTCAACAAAATCAGGAACTATTGGTTCGATCTGAGATTTTTTTTAATCTTGAATAGCCCATTTATAGAAGAAAGCAAAATGTTTACAAAACGGTAGGACTGGAGAGAAATTTCAAAAGGCTAAGGGATATTTTAGAAATTATATTTAGCAATACAGTATTATTCCTTATTCAATTAAATACAAGTTAATTGCTGTCAAATTTGTTATATGTTTTATATAAATCAAATTTAAAGCGTATGAATAAAATTAATATTTTAGAGATCATCACAGTATTAAAACATGGGTGATTAAGGGTAAGTTCGTAACTGGTAGCGTCGTGCGAGGTAAGACTCACAAATATGTATAGTCGGTGGCCGATAACAGCTTTTATCTACAACACTATTACAAAGCAAGTTAATTAGACATTTAAAGTAAACTATATAACAATGAATGATATATTCAATTAGTTTTAAAGTAAAATAAAATTTAAATATAAAATAAGGCCCGAACATCGTTACATCTACCGCGACGACGCATAATATTTTTATTTAATAGAAAGAGAAAGACGTATTAAATTCTTATTAATATAGATAATTGAACGTTCATATAAATAGACAATATATTTAAATTATTATTTAAATAAAATGTGTGGCCACGACACACAGCGACAAGCACGACGGTTGCGAGTTCGATTCCAGCTTGGGGAAATTAAATATTTAATATTTTCATTCTCTCGTTTTGGAAATGAGGCAAATTGCGGCATTGCGCTAATTTTGCTAATTTTTCATATAAATAAACCCTATAAAATGCCAGTCAGGCATCCACCGCACAGTACTTACGTTAGGTAGAAAGAGGCTACATTCAAGTCATTCGATCCACTTTATTTCGAGAAGAGATATATTAAATGGCGAAATCTAAAGCTATATTTTATATAAAAATGAGATTCGAACCTACATTCATTTAACATAATTATATTATTCTACGCAAAAATAAAGTAAATAGAACCATTTTGTATAATCACTTTCTATGTGCAATACCTAACATTTGATGAAAAAGTTGTATTGTGGTGAACATGAAAACAAACTCTGACCCAACAGCGGACCGACTAAATACTTTTTACCTTTAATAAGGTATGTTTTCTACTAAAAGTGGAAAGAAGCGATTATGTGGTAATTACTTACAAGTAATTACCAGATTACAATCTGCCCTAATGCCGCAAGTTAATAATAATAATCTATGAATGAAAACGGCATCTCAAGATCGATCTTAGAATTGAAGTGATCGTGTGATGGCCGCCGCTGCTCTCTGGATGCGATCCTAACTCAGTTGACTTAATTATTTACCTTTCCTCGTCCTGGTAATAAGATAAATTGCGGCGTTGAGTTATGCCATTCAATAGCCAATGACTCAAAAAGTACGCGAAAGGCTAGGAGCGAAGTGTCCGAATACTACTTTCCCTCTGCCTGAGCTTCTATACCTACGAAATATAGTGTGCAGCTAAAAAAAAGAAAAAATTTGAATAGTAAATCTATATATATATAAAAGGACTTGTACCTGACTGACTGAGAGAAGACGCACGCACAGCCGTAACCGCTGTGCGTAAAAAGGTGAAATTTGGACAGATGTTTATTTTCGTAATCTGGACATCCACTAAGAAGGGAATTTGAAAAAGTTGAATGTTAGTATGGATTTTTTTTAAATCCGCACCGATTTTTATAAAATTTGAAATTCAGACTTTTAAAAATATTTCATTGTACACGTCTTTCATGGTTTTTGAATTCACCCCCTAAGGGTTGAAATAAGGGGTTGAAAGTTTGTATGGAAAAGTTTTTAAACCGCCACCGATTTTTATAAAAATTTAAATTCAAACTGTTAAAAATATTTTATTGAACACGTGTTTTGTGGTTTTTTTAGAAGTCACCCCTAAGGGTGCATATAAGCAGACGACGCCGCGCGCGGCCACAAGACAACAATATTAAGTAAGTAAAAATACATACATAAATATGTATGTATTTTTTATGGCAATTTGATGAAATTTAAATGTAAGCTGGTATCTAATTAATTAATATTTATATATTCGATAACAATTTTATTATAATTGAATATACATCTATTTTAAAGTGATAAAGCTATTTTTATGTTATTATGCGTAAAATAACCATTACCTGGGTACTTAAATTTATAATTAATTTAATAATTTTAAAGTAGAACCAATAATAATGTATGTAGTTGAATAAAAACTTATTCAACTATATACATTATAATTGGTATGGAAGTGCCAGCGCTCCTTTTACGGGAAAAGCATATAGGGTAAAATATTTGAAACCCATACCTAAAGAAATTAATCAAGATACCTCAACAGTTTAGACGTAGGTTTTTTTTCATTTCACGATGTTCATCCATACCTGTATTTTGTGTGACGCAGCTACGCATGTTATATAGCGCTCGGTGTCACAGGCGGAAAACTTATTTAATATTATAATATGTCCGTCTGATAGGCGGCCGAGCGCCACAAACTGCTGACAAAGGAGAGATCGGGTGAACAGCGCCGGTGGGAAAGGAACTTCTTCCGTTCCCACACTTATTGTTTCATTGTGGAGTAATTAAGTCGTAGGTTAAGTTAGATTAATTTAGGTTTAGACAGATTACTGTTTTTCCAACATTGAAAGCAGTAGTCTTAGATATAGTTTAGTTTTAGATAAAATTAATGTATTTTAAACATTTTTAAAGTGTTAATCCACACTTAGGAAAGATAAATACTTATTTAGAAAACGTATAAAAATTTGAACGTAGCGGGACTCGAACCCGCGCTTCCTGGAAACAGACCTGGTCGGTTTCCAGGAAGCGCGGGTTCGAGTCCCGCTACGTTCAAATTTTTATACGTTTTCTAAATATGTATTTAATGTATTTTAATTAATAATTTTATTAGTCTATGTTTAAGATATAAAAATCGTATTTTCTTAACCCTCCAATTGCAACCAACGTAACTCGCATAGATACCAATAACGTAAACACATACTACTACAAAATTACTACTAAAGGTTAACCTATTTATTGATTAATCAACTTTGAACATTGCCGCCAATACCTACGACTCGATTTCGGAATGAGGCGTATGCAGCATCGTTCATGCATCGTTCTTGACAAATGGCGTTTTATATCACAGCAATAATTTTACTATTAATTTTGTTTGAAAAAATCACTTTTTCATTTTTGGGTTTTTTTTATTGTATTAGTTTTTTATAAAGTAGTTAAAACTGTGGTTTCATTTAAAGTGGTGCTGACACTTCCATCCTGTATGTTAATATTAAAAAGTTCACATCATCGGAGTAGGCAAAAAGGGAAGGAAATACATTTTTAATTAAAATTTCAACGAGTACGAGTATTGAATCTACTATCACTTCATTATGCTATGTGTCTGTACAGTTAGATACAGCATAGTTGTGTATTAGTTTAAAAAAAATAAAACAATACAAATATAATTAAA
>DWMY01001648.1:0-13950 GCA_018249775.1 Heliconius hecalesia formosus
ATGACGTTACGTACAAGCCCTCTGACGCGAGGTAAGATGATTTTGCTTCCTTTACCCCCATTTTTCTGTTTCTATTCTGGATCTTTTGCCTTTTTCTTGTTTTGTACTAAACACTTAAATCATCTTAAAATTTATATATATTTTTTTATTTTTGATTGTATAGTAATAAATAAAAAAAGATTTTAATGGTTTTTCTACTAACTAAACTACATTTATTTTTTTGAATTAATATATTATTATTTTAAAATATACAAATATCGACGAAATTAATAAGATACTAACGATAACATTTATCATCCAATAACAATAAGTCTTTGTAACATCCGATTTGGCTAATAAGTTTGCTTATTAAAAGTTTCAACTGACATTGCATATTATGAAACTTGGACGACGGATTTATATATTTTATAGAGAATTAAATATTTTATAGAGAACATATAAAAATGAATGTAGAAACTTCTAAAGTATGACAACTATAGGAAGGTAAAAAGAATTAACTTTTTCATATGCAACAGAAGTTAAATTATAAAGTTATTTAACATTAACTTTTTAAATGAAGCATAATTTATATTCAAGCGTCTCTTTCATGTTTGTTAAACTGCTTCCACCCTGTATTTTTACTTTTTTAGAAACTGAATGTTTCTAAAAAAAACGTTTAGTACCATAATAAATTTATACTTACTATAAGTTAAAAAAATTTTATTAATTAAAAAAAATATATTTCTACTGGAATTGCAATAACCATCATCAATAAATCAAAAAAACTTAATATGCAAACAGTAAAAACAAAGTTATCATAATACAGTTTTTGTATACGGCTTCGCCCATAACGAAATACCTAAGAAGTATTTGTGATACATGATACATTATAAAAATGCGATAAGGTTTTTTGATAATGGAAGCAAATAGTTTCTGAGGTTAGCGCGTTCAAGCAAACATAACAAAAGTGTTCAGCTTCAAAATATTATATAAACACAGATTATTTTATTGTACTGGTGTTCACTTTAAAAATATTACAAAATGACACAATAATTCAGTCACAGGTGTCCGCATGGATTGCCTCGAGCGACGAGACGAGTTTGTCGCATCTTAGAATTCAAATACATTATGCATTTCTGCAACGATGCTTTAATGGAATCGCTTAAGAAACATCTTGCATATTGTGCTTAAAAGTGAATGTTACATGACTTAGTAAGGAAAGCGAATAAATAAGTGAATATTTTACAAGTGATAAACGTATGTACCTACCTATATAAGAAGTGAAGACACTAGAAGGAAATAACATTTTGAAGGTTCCGTATCCAAAGGGTAAAACGGAACCATATTAAGACTCCACTGTCTGTTCATCTGTCTGTCACCAGGTTTTATCTCACGTTTTTATCCTCAAATTTCACAGATGATATATTACTTACGCTTTCTAACCCACTTACATGTTAAATTTAAATTTCCCTCGTCCAATAGTTTAACCTGTGTGTTCTCTGTCAATTACTTCGTAACTTAGGAGTTTTATCTAGGGGGCACGGCCCGACAAGTCGTTCGCGCACGACTTGTCGGGCCGTGCAAAGCAATTCCGTACCATTCTTTTCTGGGACCATTTTGGTGTATTTACGTGGTCTTATGTGAAAACTTCTGGATAGATTTAAATTTAAATTTATAGCTTTTACACTATCGTCTTCTACTAAGTATAACCACACACCAGAACCTCCAAATTTCAAAAGAGCTGAAATTTGATACAGGGGTAGGGTTTAGTGTCCACATAAAGGGAAAACTACACACTACATGGTGATCTTCATGAGAAATTGTAACAGTACAAATAAACTTTTATAGATATCGACAAGATCGAGCATTCTACGATTACGATTATTTTCAGTAAAAAAAAATCTCATTTGCCTTTTCCAAAAATAATTTTATACAACTGTTTTGTTTTCCTCGAGTCTCTCATAATAAACATCGAAGAGTCACCTAAAACTAATAATAATATCTAATAACACTATGCAAATTGATATTGATGAATAATCATGACCTGTTCTATTAATGGATTCTATTTTCATGATAAAATATTCGGTGTAAGCCTACTAATATTTTAACATAATAATTTGCATAAACTATCCACAGCTCGGATATCCATTGCAGATTTTGGTTGTGTGGTTTGGCGATGATTTTTGAAGCCACATAACAATTTTAGCCCAAATAAAATAATTTTAATGTATGTTCGACTCAAAACTTTGTTATTTTAATCTTTCTTTGAATTCATGTATATGTATTTTTTACTCAAAATTAAGCAATACATGAACATGGTTAAAAAATAACAATTTATTTTTTTCTAAATGTCGTTAAATTAAAAGAATATAAATAATTTCGTTCGGGGCCGTCGTAGCATAGAGGCACTACTATAGCATAGAGTAAATAAATCTCAGTTTCCCAATTTATTCTCCCGAAGGATGCCCTTATTGAATTCACAACTGTCGCGTTTCCAGTTAGACGCAGTCCGACTGCACCACAATGACCTACAAGCTCGTAATTTATAAATGACATATTTTATGTATATTATTTATATAATACAAAAATTATTTATATAATACAAAAATTACATTTTGACATTTATAGGCTATTTACCAAAATCGATGTTTCTCATGTTTCGCCCATAGTTAAATTTTACAGAGTGGGTAAATTTAATAAATTTGAAAAATCGAGATGATCACGATACTGGTAGTCGCTCGAAACAATAAGGCCCAATTTGCTGATACTGGGCGCGGCTATAAGAAGTGTTTTGGCGACACAACAAATGGGGTTTTTTAGAAGTTAATGCGCAAATTTGTGTATTTTTGGGGTCCAATTGGCCCAGATTCCTTTCACCTTATTTGAAAACAGTCCCGAGGGATGCCTTAACAGAAGACACAACATTATTTCAGTACTGGTCGACGTTTTCCCGAGAAAGATTAGAGCAGCCGGATTAAACAGAGCCCACTATGCTATCGTCTGCATAGCAATGAATGCTAGATTCTTCCAATACGTCATTGATATGCAGAAGAAACACCGTAGGGCACATCACGCAGTCTTGGGGGACGCCAGCGTTCACAGGTATGTGTTCTGGGCAAAAACTGCCGACAACGACCTCGATGCTGCGCCCAGTAAGAACTTCTCACTGATTCTCGGGAAGCTCATAGGATGGAAGTTTAGCAAGGAGCAGCCCATGCCACACTCGATAAAAGGCCTTCGCCATGTCCAAACTAACTGCCCTCTCCCCTTACTTTTGATAGCCGCAGCTCAGCGGTGGGTTAGGTAAATCAGAAGATCGCCGGTTGAGCGACCATAGCGAAAGCCATATTGACGATTATTAATCAAACGGTGATCCTTTCCGGTGAGAATGCTTTCTATGATTTCAAGAGCATAGAGGTGTATTTCTGTCATATTAAAACATTTGAAGCACATTCTTTTTAGTTTTCTACGGAAAAATAAAAACTAAATCAATTTTGCTAGACATTTAACTTCTGATAGTCGATTAAGCTGTCAAAATGTTTGCAATAAAACATCATGGCAAGCCACCGACAAACCCTAATATAGCTGTAGTTTGACGTAATGTAAACTTATTAGCGCTTAAAACTATAAATATTAACTTAATGAAAAAGGGAAAAAAAATATATTGAACATAAAAAAGTATTTCGGTATATGTAGTCAAAAAGTTTTTTGTTAATTAATTGATAACACTGATACACGGCAGCATATCGTTTGATTGTAAGTGCAACGATAGTGAATTCGATTCCCGATTGTGAGTCTCACTCACTAGATTCCCTCCACTTATACCTACTGCTATATGCGGGGAACAGCGCAAGCCTAATAAAACTTCTGGATTAGTAGAACCCAACACCAACTGCTCCAGCAGTTGAGAAACATTTGATTGCTTACGGTGGTGTTAGCTTCGATCAAAACTCATAGAAGGTATATTTAAAAAAAAAACAACCTAAGTGGAGAACAGAGACTCCTAACATTAGATTCCCTCTACACCACTAACTACTATTTTACATAAAGTTTTAACAACTATGAAGTTTTGAATCTTATCAGAACTAAAAGTAATTTTGTTGTTAAAATAGAATAACATATGTTATATTGTTAAAAAAAAACTCTTTTTTCAAGTTCTCTCGACACATTAGGTAGCTAGTCTCAAGCACTAACAATAAATATTTCAGAGATATGTATAATATTGTTTTACTTGATCATTTATTAATATAGAGAAAAAGAAACGTTGAAAAGATGTACAGGGAATAACAAGCTACTCGTAATAATAATTTCATACGAGACAGTATTTTTGTTTAGTTAATATGTTAAAGATATATGTGAAGGCGTACATATATATATTACGTACAGGGGTACGCACAGGGAACTTTGTGTTAAGACACTCCTTTTCTTGCACATCTTACAAATTGGGTATTTTCGAGACTTTGCATGTTAAATGGCGAAAATAAATGCCGTGGTATTAGTCTTAGCTACTAGAACGAGGAAATCTTAATAATTATTTTCCCTGTGAATCAAACCCACGAGATTTAAGTTTCTTCAAAATTTCACGTAATAATAATTAATAATAAAAATTTAAAATATATTTAAAAAAATAAATCTGCCTTTGAGTGCAAATGTTTTTTTTTTAAATTAGCAAATAACAAACTTAATCCCCATCGAGATAAATATTTAAATTTTGAAAACTATACATCCCTTTCTGACTTCTATACGCACTTTAAAATATTAATATTTAAAAAAATCTGAATATTGATAAAACATTTATATACATATTTTTAAAACAATGAACAGTAAAGTAAATAATTTAATAAAAATGCTTTCTCTTCATGAAAAAAGAAACCAATATTTATCGAAATTTATTTGTATTTTACAACAAATGCTTACATTTTTAATTGCGCTGCGACTGCACTTACATTTTTAATTCTCATATAAATATTTAAAATTTTATATTGTTGCATATTGAAACTAAATCGATGAAAGAGATGCCTTTGTTCTCGTATGAATGTATAATATTTAAAACAACTAGTACCGCTAACTTATTCGAAATATAATGTGTTGAAAAATATTTGCAAGTTTATTATAAGAAAATGAAATACTGCACGAACATAACCACCACCTAAAGTTTTTCTCTTGTGTTTTGGTGGTTTAAATATGGAGAATCAAATGGTACTCCACTGGTGAAAATGTAATATCGATATAGTTTCCTGTTCAAAGATATATAAAGTATTGGGTTATAAAAATAACATGTTTTGGGCTTCATTAGCTACTTCCCAGTTTCATTGTCAGATTGCAGATACCAGGAGAAATTAAGAACAAGCAAGATCTCCCAACTTCGAGCTCCATAATCAGACCACCTATATTAAACCATATATATTATTGTAATTTCACCTAACAATAAAACTAAATATAATTATTTAGAAGTACGTTGAATTAAGTTTCTTAAATTTTATTATATAGTATTGTTACTATTAAAATCGTCTTAAGCGTTAGACATTAAGCTCCCAGCATCCTTATGTAGTCAGGATAAATCCCGGCTATACCATAGATGCGATAAAAAAAATCAGTGTAGACAAAAAATATAATATTAACTTATTTTTAAACATTTTTAAAGTGTTATTCCACACTTAGGAAAGAAAAATACTTATTTAGAAAACCGACCTGGTCGGTTTCCAGGAGGCGCGGGTTCGAGTCCCGCTGCGTTCAAATTTTTATACGTCTGCTAAAAAAGTATAATATTAACTTATAAAAAAATGTGAAATACAATATTGTTGTAAAAATTTTAAATACTTTTTAATGTACATATTACATGAAGACCTCTTAGGAAAAAGGCGACCCCTTTTGACCCCGAATAATCCCTAATGTTGACATGTCAATGTTTCAGTTTATTCTGACGGACATTACTACGAATGAATAGTGAAAATGAAAATAAAGTAAATAAGCTTAATATTATATATTTTTTTTTCAAAGAAAGAAGAGAGATTAACTGAAAAGTTACTTATTTTACAAATACAAGCTTTAGTTTTTGATTGATAAATTCTCATTGTTTAATTCATTATGATATATTCAACTAGTTAGTTAAGTAATTTGTTGGAATTTGAATATAAAAACATATGAATAACGGTTCTGGTCTCATTCGGGAAAATTTGGGCAAAAAGCACATTTCTACACACAAACATATAAAATTGAAGTTTATATAATAATTCTCATTTGTCATGCCTTCTGGAGCGTTAATAAGAACATCGTAATATATAATTTTTCGTCATCAGCTTATCACTTTACCGATCGTAACAGAATAGGTAAAAAGAACAGGATGCTACTATACCCTGAGGTTAATTTACCGACTGAATTTGAGTTATAGCATTTTTAAGCAGCGGAACTTAACGTTGCGTCAAAGAATCATTTCTCTAAGAAGGAATTGAACACGCGATTATTGGCAGACGCTGACGCTCAAGTACAATTCCTTATTCATTTTTTCTTATTGTTTAAAATAACTTTATAATTAAGGCTATAATTTAATATTTGAAATACTTAATTATGCAATGAGGCTTTTTATATTATTTATATAACTTTTTACTTTGTTAGTATATCTACATTTTTCAACTACTTATAAAAATAAATCCATAGAATTAAAAATTAAATAAATTTAAAATATAAAATCTACAATAGAATCGAAAAATGAAAGGACAGAAATCAAAAGCAAAAGGCAATTTACAAAGTACCTTTGGAAAAAGCGTTTCTATTATACTTTCATTATTAATAGCATTGCAATTCGTTACTTGCAACAAAACAATACAGTATTATACATTTAAAGTGAATAATTTAACATCACATAGCCATGTTTAATTGCTTTCATATGTTTGAATAGGTTTATTTATATACCGTATTTATTATGCTTTCGGTTGGTTGAGCTTTGACAAAGCTAAAGAAATTATTAATATATTATGCTAAGACCGTGTTGGTATTTATCACGAAAATGTATGGAATAATAAAAGCGTTTCTTGAAATATAAAGAAGAGAGTGGTGTCACTAAATTCTTATTTTCCTACAATATTAGTGTCTAATGATCCACGTGCGTTTCATTTCATTAATATATCGAATATGCTTTTTTTAATGAAATATGTCCACTTCAAATTCTATTGAAATTCCTAACAAAAAATATTTCTTTTTGCATTCACAGCCCGCAAGTAACGTAAGTGTTCATTATATATAAAATATTTGATACAAATAAATTCATACCCTTACACCATAACATTAATCCAGGAAATAGAAGAACGACATATCCAATCATATTCTCTACATGTATGTATATATTATAGTTCAAATAAATAGCTAAGAGCCATTATTAGTGAATGCTATAGGAATTCCTTTTAGATTTTTTTCTATATTTCAATTTCATCTTCCCTTCTTACCTTCCCTTCCCTCCCATGGTCATACAAAACAACGAAATTGACTCATGTCCAATTAGTTACAGAGTGGTGTTGGAAGTGGCTGGCAACTCTGACGCGGTAATACTGAGTGGGCTCGAAGCGGATACGCAATATCAAGTGACGGTAGCCGCACTGTGGGGTGGCCACAAGTACAGGAGTAGGCCAATTGTCTTCCGCACGCTGGGTGAGTGTTTTATTTGGATTTGAGTCTATTTCTCACTTTTCGCAAAATTTTGAAGGAATTGCGTGTTAATTGGCGGGACTCTATGCCCCTTTGAGCGAGAGAGCGAGCGAACAAAGCGTGAAAATGAAAATATTAAATATTTAATTTGCTCAAGTGGGAATCAAGCCCAAAAACTGCTTTTATTTTGCGCCCACGGCTGGCCTTAATGTCAGATTAGTTTTAAAAGAGTAAAAAAATATATTTATTCTTTTTGTTAATTTACACGTCATTTTGTACTTGTATTAAATAATTTATTATGAAATTATTGTAGTCTACAGCATAATATGTATGTACTTCGAGTTTTCGTCGATTTATTAAATAAACGCATCACCCGGCCAATTAAACTAAAGAAATAGAAAATGTTATGAATATAATTCTACAATCAGTCCCACCATATGCTCAGCCAAATATTTTTATGTCCTATAAATATTTGTATAAACAATTTTTTACATTATGGAGCTAAGATTTAGTTATATATATATATATATATATATATATATATATATATATATATATATATATATATATATATATATATATATATATATATATATATATATATATATCAACATCAGATTTCATATATTTAAAATATAAAGTTCACTGAACTAACTTTTGCTTTCGCGTGTCAGACATACACTGTGAAGAGCATGCAAGTTGAACATCAGCATTAGTACATGATAATATTGTGTTGACTGTATACACACCATAGTATCAACGTTTAGGGATCTGTGTTTAAATACATAGAACTAATGGCACTTTATATGTTTTTTTATATATCTTCAGTTTCATTTTAATAAACATAGTTGACTGACAACTATAATGACTCCTGATATGTTTTATTTTCTACATTATCGCTATTTCTTAAAGGATTTTTGATTATTTTGAAACAGACCAATGTTGATACTTAATATTCATAATAATATACATTGAGCATTGATACATAAAGTTAATTATTTATTATACTGTTAGCAAACTCGTGTAAAAGAGAGAGGTATAGGTGAAAGAGACTATAAAAGCAATAGAATTGTGTTAATCGGGGTATGCACGAGCGAACAGACAAACAGACATTTTTTGTGGATTTGGGTTCTATTATTGTTCCTCAAAACCCTTTCAATTATTATTTTGTAAATATATTCAATGTACAGACGCGACATTTTTACTTTTTTATTATATGTATAGATATAGATAGGCAAAGAAAATGTAGACTTAAGTCACTCCGTTTTCCATTTTCCACTTATTTTAGATATATTGATCCATGGATGGCGAAATCTAGCGCCGTATTCTGACTACTTAGGAAAGCGAACATTTGTTCCAGTACCAATGTTTTTTTGTAGGAATCGAACCCAAATAGCCAATAGTTATCGCGTTTACAATTTAACGTATTGCAACTTTCTACTATTATTTTTTTAGCTTCAAAGTAAGATAAAAAGTGGGATCGTAGTCTTAAAACACTATTTTCTTAATTTAACACCCAATTTTAGAGATCATGCGAGTTGAGTGGCAGAACTCAATACAACATTTCATTTAATCAAGGCAATTAAAAAATATTTCACTACAATCATCCCCCGAGTGGGCATCGAACCAACAACCACTGCGCTTACATCCAGACGCTATCCCAAACTTAGTATGTTCCCTAGATTTAGTATCTTACATATACTCAAACATAAAATTTAATTTACATGTTGTGTTTCTAATATAGAAATACCTATAAGTATGTACGCCGCCTTAACGCAGTACAGAAATATCTTCTGCTACAAACGTCTAAAGCTGTGCCGGCAATTTAACTCGCTTGAGTTGTCAAACATATTTTGAACAAGTCTAGCTTGTATATTTTTATTTATTAAGAGTTTATTAATAACTGTCTCGCGTTATTTATCAGTGTGTTTTAGAAGTATTTTCTAAAGAAAATAAAAGAAATTTCTTGTTCTTTTTGTATGTATAGATTAGGTT
Source organism: Heliconius hecalesia formosus (assembly GCA_018249775.1). NCBI lineage: Eukaryota > Metazoa > Arthropoda > Insecta > Lepidoptera > Nymphalidae > Heliconius > Heliconius hecalesia. The sequence goes on from DWMY01001648.1 coordinate 9,616, forward strand.
AGTTATAACTTGGTAATAAATCATTTCGATTTTCTTTTCATATTTTTTTTATCTTCACACTGTCCCGAACATAGAAGGGTAGGTGAAAAGAAGAGGAAGGGAACCTAGTGTTAAGATATTCTGGTTACATAAAGATACTACCGTTTCCTACTTTCCGCTGAATTTTCGAAGAATTGCGTTTTGAGTAGCGAAATTGAACGCTGCACTTAAGTCTTGTTACTAGAGAGAGGAAACGCAAATAAATCATTCGCAGAGTTCTAATAGGATCCATAACAGTCACGTTTAAATATTTAAATGAGATTAATTAATAATAAATCAAAGCAGTAAGTATAGAAAGCGATAAAAGTTTTAACCCTAATCTGCTTTGTACGTAATTCAAAAAACTTTATAATTTCACTTAAAATTTTCTCATCACAAACTTGTTTGTAAATAAACTTAGATTTGAATTGCTTTTCATAGTAAGTACAATTATTTGTTGTATTAATTAAGAAACTACAATTTAAAATTCTGGCAATTTAAAAATGAAAATCATATATTGAATCAACTTGTGATTATATATTGAATCTCAATTAATTATTTAATATTTTCATATCTTCGGTATACTTTATATAACATATAAAAAACTGGCCAAGTGCAAGTCTGACTGGTTATATATATTCTTTATTGCACCAAATTCACACATAATAAAACATACATATCGAAATTTCATTCACAATGGTGGACTTATTTCTAGAAGAGATCTCGTTCATCGTGGGTTTTGGATATTTTTTTAATTTTGTCTTTGTTTTTACTTTAAATTGATAGGTGAATAATTTATCTTCAGATTGTGTTAATTTAGAAGTATAATTAAATCTCGCCGAGGGTTTTACCATATCAATTTCATGATACTCGGTCGACGATAAGTATCTTATTGGTTATGATTATGTAGCGAATTTCATATAGTATGTGTAAAAAGGAAGTATGAACGCAAAAGAAGTATGTCGCATCTTTTGATTGCGTAGACCTTAATATGAAATTTTTACATTCAGTTTGATGTCTCCAGGTAATCTTGATAAAAATGATTCCCACAGACGGACAGACAGTTACACAGATAATTTAAAAGTTTTTACAGCGAAAATCAATAAAAATCCAAAATCTCAATATTTTGATTGGATAGTATGAATATCAAGTTCATGCTTTGATAATATTATATTTTAATTGAGTCGGGAGTTCAGGGACATGTTTTACGTGTTCGGTTCAAGCAAATTGGAAGGCAAAAAATATGCTAAAAAACGTAATTGATTAATCAATATATAGATAAAGATAAATTTTGTAAGAACGTTAATAACATTAATAATTGAAATATTTTTTAACCAAAATAAACATAATTTTACCTAAAGAATACTTCTTATATAGAAATCTTACAAATAATTCATTTTACTCTAATTTAATTTTACATGAAATGTTGAAAATATGTTTCGCGCTGTCACTCAACGTATTCACATTCGTCATTCACGAAATTCCACTTGCTGTTTCTTAATCCAATATAAAGTTGTGAGTCGTCACGACGACGCTACGTTCATACGCTTTACTGAGGACAGAAGTTAAACACTTAATTATTCTTGGGAACTTCATTGAAATCTGCATACTTTTCAATAAGTTTAATTATAAGAGAGTTCGGTGATTGTAAATATAATAAATTTAATTTTATTTTTTTTTGAGCTACGAATTTTTTAAATAATAATCCATTTCTCCGAATCTGAATCGAACACCCAACCCTCGCATTATAGTCACACGCTGCGCCACAGCATCAAAATTTTTGATGCCACATTGAAACACGACAAAGTCAAATGACCCAAAAGCCTCTACGAAAAGTAAATTATAAAATAATATGAAAATTATACATAATATTGTATATACAAATAATATAAGAAAATAGGTCAAACTGACACGTTCGAGTAAATACATATTAAATGTAACATAGCACACCTGTCGCGTGACTTGCCGTGCGTGTAGATACAAGAGTGTCCCGAAGGTAAAGTACTCTTGGAAATTGATATCCTCGTGTTACTCATTAATACTTAGTTTACAGGTTTTTAAGCTTCACGCTTTATACCTAGTGAGGTAGCCAGTTACAATGGATGGTCAAATTCGCCTCGTCTAATGTCATCAACTTTTTCATACATACCATCCGTCTCCTCTTGCTTATTACGTGATCTTCTTCTCTGGTAGATCCATTATACTACGCCATATACACTAAGTCAGCCGTGGTCTTCATCTGCCTCTCTTACCGGGTGGTATATCATAGAGAGTGAGTATTCTTGCTTCACAAATCTTCATGATATAGGATATATGTATTTATTAATTTCCTATATTTCTAAAAATCTAACGCCCTCATGGCGCTGTAGAGCATTGCATAGTGCATACGGTGGTTATAAGTTTACACAGACACTGGCCTCAAGAGGTAAGGATAGGCTTAATATAAAATATCCAAATTAAGGTAAAATTGGAATGCTCATTGGAGTATACGTAGTGTCTTATCACAAAGAAAATATTTTAAACTATTAAAAAAATATATGTTTAAATAATAAGGCCATATTTTACGATTAATTAAAAAATATTCATTTGTACCTAATTAAGACTAAGATATCCTTTTCATATTAAATTTATTCTAATCGTAATTAGGGGATATTAATTATTGAAATGATTTAGTTTTTCCATTTCTGATTAGATCAAATTTGCTGTTCGTTTCCGCCATTTTCTAAGCATGACCTATTTTTGTTATATGTGGAAAAATAATAAATATATGAGGCTAGTTGTAGCGCGGCGTGTAAATGAGACGGGTTGTGAGATCAATTTCCACTCAAGTAAATAAGTAAGTTTATAAAAAGTTAATTTCTTCACTCTGTTAACGAAAAAACGAAATTGGGAAACGAAAGTGTCTTGATAGGTCTTAGCATTTATTTATTGCAGAAATTTAGCTGAGTAGGCAGAGGGACTCTATTGTCGCGACACTTCATTTCACACTTTCATATCTTCACGATCGTTGAGTGGTAGAACTCAACGAGGCGCTATGTCTTATTTCGGGAGCGAGGAAATGACTACAATCCGTTTACCCTTTTTCAAAATGACACTGTGTCGTGCGCCATGCAGGCCTCGTATGTACGAATATGTAAGATACATCCAACTAATATTATAAATGTGAAAGTGAATGTAGATAAACATGCATGTGGATGTGGTATAAGCAGCCATCCATATAAACTTTCCATTAACATATAAAAATTGCTGAGCGGATTTAGTAGAAACTTTACAGTAATACAGTTTATTCACCAGAATAAGACAAAGGCTACGATTTATGTAAAGTAATTACTTATAATTTGGCTATATTATAACAATAAATTTTAGAGGGCGAAGGTCGGTAGTATTGTTGTTTCTTTTTCAAATAAATAAATAAAAACGAAAAATGTTGAAGGAAATAAAAGCATCAAGAGCAAGACCGGCAGATAGATGGATGTCTCGATGCGATCTAAAGTCTAAACCATTTTTCACATCGCACTTTAAAATGTAATGTAACCTTATTTTAGAAGATCAAAAGTCAAATAAAGTTAACAATTATATGTGAAATTATTTATTTAATAATCTTTATATTGATACTTTAAACAGAATTCCTTTTTTATTCGTTTTTTTTAATTTTGACACAAATTTTTACGACAATTGTGCGGGGGGAGCAACAATAAAATTGGTAGTTGATGGTTTATATAGATATGGAAGGAACGGAACGCAAAAAGCATTTTTTTTAAATATTAAATTTCTAAAATACAACAAGACGCACAGTAGCACAAAGTGTGTCTGTAAACGCGAGTGGTTGTGACTTCGATCCCCACTCGAGAAAGTGAAATATTTATTTACCTTTATATTTTCATTTCTTCGCTCTGGTGTCCAGACAAAAGCGCGGCGTTGACCACTCATCACGCAGTGCCTCCAGAATTTGTCGAAAAGTGGGGAACGGAGTGTCTTAACACTAGGTTCCCTCTGCTTACCCTGCTGTGTGCGGGATACAGCGTGGAGCTGATTTTATAAAATAAAATAAATATCACCCACTGGTAATAACCAAATCTTTTACAATATACACTTTTTTATTTACCACTGCGTTTGAATTCCGATTTAGTTGAAACAGAAGTAAATATGTATAAAAAATATATATTTTTAGCGTCCATTTAAGACTGTTCTATAATAGACTTCATCATGTAAACAAAGTTGGGCTACGTGACAGCTTTGAACATCTAAATGAAGGCAACATTCAACAAGCTTATTTGCATACTTTAATTATTCTGTAATATATCTCTTGTATGATAT
>DWMY01001649.1:0-13934 GCA_018249775.1 Heliconius hecalesia formosus
TAAATCTGTCCAAATTTCATGTTTCTACTATCAGCGGTTACGGATGTACGGCGTGCGTCTTACCTCAGTCAGTGGGAACATGTCCTATTATATATGTAGATACAAATAAAATATCAATAAAAATACCCTAAAAAAATTATATGCCAATGTTTACGTAAGCATTGGGGGAGGGGGTAAGAGGATTGCTTATTTTTGATGACATAGGGGAGGGGGGGGTCAATAATTGCAAAAAAAACTGCTTACGTAATACTTGAACGGCCCCTTAGAAAACGTATATTTTTTTTATACGTATTCTAAATAAGTATTTTTCTTTCCTAAGTATGGAATAACACTTTAAAAATGTTAAAAAATATATCTAATTGAATTAATGCAAATTGAATGTAGAATCAATGTTAATTTAAAATTTAAATATGTTTGGCACTAAAAAATAAAGCAACAATTGATTATATTTTACTAAAATATTTATTATATACGCAGTCGTCGTGACGCAGTGGCACAACTTAGTCCCGGGTTTGATAATCACGTATCGTATCACATTATTTTCATTTCTCGTATTTAGTAACAAAGTGAAAGCGCGACGTGGAGTTCCACCACTACATACATAATATTTCGACAATTTGGCGGTGTATAGGGAACAGTGTCTTAGCACTAAGTTCTCCTTGCCTATCCTGGTATATGCGAGATACAGCGTGAAAGTAAAAAAAAACGTTGTCACTGACACTATTCATAAAAGTCAAATTTGAACTTATTTTCTTTAGTTTGACACACAGCCCCCATTTTTTAAAAGTTATAAACAAAAACAAATCTCGATGACATTCTTAACATTGTATCAGTAAAAATTGACATATTGAAAAATTATAACAAATATTTTAATTCACCAAATCTATAAGAAAAATATTTTCTTGGAGAATGTTTGTGTAATACTTTATTTATCTGCATCTTTTGGTAACAGTTCTGATCTCTGTCGGATTTTGATTCCTGTTTAATAATATAATACGTTTACAAAAAAATAATAGATTCTAACATTAAAAATATTTTTCAAAACAACAATTCAAATTTTAAAAATAAAACAAGAACACACGAAGTTTTTTACAATATGTTGAAGACAAAAATAATGTTTTGTTCATAGGCTTGTAAATTTTAATAAATATTTCACATATTTTCATATTTTCTATATATATATATATATATATAATATACGAGTATATTAAAGAAATTTTGTTTATGTTTGCAAATATATAAATAGAAATTAGTATATTGTAAACATATAATACTGCCATCATATAGATAGTGTTGAAAAATTTATAAACATTTCAGTAACAAAAGAAAATTAAAAATGTATATTTTAAAATAAGTTTTTCTTTTATTGCTATTACTTTTTGGTTCTCTTTTCCAAACTGTCAAATATATATATATATATATATATATATATATATATATATATATATATATATATATATATATATATATATATATATATATATATATATATATATATATATATATATATTTTTATTGTTTTATTTATATTTTTTTTTTTATTTATATTTTTTTTTTTTTTTTTTAAAAAATATAAAATATATATATATATATATATATATATATATATATATATATATATATATATATATATATATATATATATATATATATATATATATATATATATATATATATATATATATATATGTATATGGTATTAAATATTAAATTGCTTGTATACTACTGATGAGATATTTGACATTAGGCAGATATTATAAGTGCATCATGTCTTGATGTTTTATTTACAATACTAAATTGACAATTAATTAATAACAGATTGTTGTTAATACAATTAACGACTAAATACTCATAGGCAGAGGGAATCTGTTAACACGAGACACTCCGTTCTCCGCTTTCCGCCGAATTTTTAAATTGCGTGTGGAGTAGGGGAACTCAAGGCCGGGGTTTTTTCCCTCGTTGCCGGGGCGAAGAAATGGAAATATTAATATATAAAAATTTATTTCCTCGAGTTAGGATCGAACTCACAACCTTTACAGTCAGCACCCTTGTGCCCCTGCGCCACGCCGGCTTCAAAATTGTTAATTATCATTTGTCACAATTACAGTTGATCAATTATTATTTGTTATGCTAACGTTTACCAATTACAAAATTGAATTGAATTTTAAATTGTTCTTGCAATTAAACTATGCACAATACTGTACCCACCACCCGCACTGCACACCGCTTGCCCAATATTCCGCAGAAGCGACTCTATTATTATACCTTAACTCCTTGGACGGTTTCCAAAGAGGCGCGGGTTCGAACCCCACTACGTTCAAATTTTTATACGTTATCTCAATAAGTATTTTTGTTTCCTGTAAGTGTGGAATAACACATTAAAAATGTTTAAAAAAACGCGCTATTATTGTTATCAATATAACGTTTCTTTTACATTATATTGTATTTTGTTTAAGACTAGCACATCAACATTCTTATTATTTTACTGCTTAAGATAAATATTTCTGAATTATTTGCCTTAAGCAGTTTGTATGTATGGTATTTTTGTCTGTTTTAAACATTGTAACTTATTCCTGTTTTCTCAGATACAAAACATGTTGTGCTTATATATATATATAATATGTTGTATTTATATGTATATATGTTTCACTAAAACTATGTTTAAAATGAGGTAGCATTCTAATACTACTATTATAGATATATTTATAATGGCCAGTTTTATATGAGTTACCAAAAAATAAGTACACTTGATGATATTGAGAGTGAAAAACTCCATTACAACCACAATCAGAAATATATACATATATTAAATAATAAAAATGGGAAAGGAAAAAAAAGGGAAAGGAAGGGAAAGGAAAGAATGGAGTATTAACACTGGGTTCTGTCTGCCTACTTACATGATTATAAATTTCTTGATATAAGGAATTTAAAAAAATAAAAATAATTTTGGTGTAATATTAATACAAACATGTTATAAAAAAAATATTATAAAAAAAATTACAAAATCTGTGAATGTTAGATGAAATACCACAATTAAATGAATAAATTTGGGCAATAACTTTAGGTTTAAGTCATTTTACTCTATACAATTATTAATTTAGTTAAATTGTAAGTAATAATGTGCAGAATTTTAAAATAATAGATTGACTTTATATTTATTTATAATTGTTCATATTAATATATAATGATATAAGAATACAAATAAATATAACACTATATACCACATAGTGTTGTTCATATAACTGGTACTAGTGGGTAATAAATCACTTCATAAAATTAAAATTAAGATTTTTTCAAAATTAGGCAACTGTAAAAATTTTCCTCAGATCAAAAATAATAAAAAAATGTTAGAATTTATAATGATACAGACAAATCAAATAAGCTGACATATCGATTTTTTGACACTTAATTCATTCGATTCCGATTATCGATACTTACAAAATACAGATATGATTAATTATTATAATTAAAAAAAAATCTAATACTAAGTACAATAGCACCTGTAAGTTTACCGGCTAGTGATGTATTTCGGTTCCATGTGCCCGGTGTCGCTCAGAGACCGTAGGACGACGTTGCCGCTTGGCAATATCGATATCCACGTTATCGAGCCGTGGTTAAGCGAAATTCGAAGCCAACCTTCTGGCGGGAATTGGAGTGCTCTGAAATTATATTATTTGCAATAAACTAAACAGCATCTGAAGATTTCGTGCCGACAGCGCCACGGCGCGTGCCTGTAAACGCGACAGTTGTGAGTTCGATTCCCACTCGGAGGAATGAGCTATTCTCATTTCATCGCCCTCGCACAAAGTATAAGAAGTGCGATGTTGAGTTCCGCGACTCAACACGCAATGTCAGTAATATTGGGAGGGACGAACGGAGTGTTTTAACACCAGGATTTCTATGCCTACTCTGCTATTTCATTTGACATTTTAAAAGATATAACAATGTTATTATAATATTTTTAATAAAGTTAAATTAAACAAGATGACAATTAGTTTAAAATTTACACAGAAGATGTTTCCTTTGGACACTTGTTTAGCCAAGTTTAAGATATACTTAATATAATAAAATAAACGTGTGCGTCTCGGGAGGCCCCCAGAAGTGATAATTTAAACTAATCTAAGTTGAACTATTAATTTATACTAACTAATCTAAGTTGAATTATTTATTTTATACAAATTGTATAAATATTAAAATTGTTTAACTTGAGAAAAGTGAGAGTCGAACCCAGACAGACAGGCGCCGTAACGCGTTACGTAACGAAACAGTTCACTCTTCCATGAGAAATGATCACTTCAATAGCTATAATTCTTAATTTTATCATCGAAACAAAAATTATTCTGCGATGACCCAAAATATTATAAATAATACACAAATTTACAATAAAAAAATAATAATACATACTTGCATACAAAGAATCTTATAACATTTGCATGGCACACCATCAATGTGTACGTATCTTTCGTCTGTTCCGGCGGTGCTCTGTAGAAGTAGCGTCTGAAGGCGGCCTCAATCCTCGCACTGTCCTGGAAGAACTGCTACACATGCCAAACCATACTGTGTTAATTGACCAGTGTTGCCAGTTTCCTTTTTTTAAATCCTACTTCCTACTCATGTTATAAATGTGAAAGGTTGTGAGGATGGATGTTTGTTCCATGTCCATGTTTACAATAATACAGCTTTTACATCAGAATAACACATGGGTAACACTTTAACTATAGTATAACAATGAATGTAAGCGGGCGAAGCCGCGTTTTGGCCGGTATAGATTTATGTATATTTTTACTTTATAGCCTAAGATGAGATTTGTTGTTTTTTTTTTATTGTTCTTTTGAAAATTTACATTTTAAGGTGATGGTGATAAGGTTATATATTTTATTAGTAAACATTTTATTTTTTGAGCTAACATTTTTATATGTAAAGCATTGTTAATGCTTTAATTTTTGGAAAAGATATAAAAAAATATATTAGTATAAGGTTATTGACACTAAAACAGGGCAATTATCGAAATATGAAAGTTAATTTTAAAAATGAAGTTATTGATGAATAAAGACTATGAATGGGATGTATGTATGTATAACACTAGGCGTGTTTTATATTTAAAGAGTTAAAAGTATATTTTTTTATTATATTAATGTGGCAATATACAAATGGTGGTAACACTACAATTAATTAGTTTAGAATGGCAAAACTGGTCAATCACATACAATATTTAAATTTCTAATTTCTACTATAAATCACTAAAGAAATATAATTTTAACAAGGTAGTGTAACTACAATATTAATGTTAATTTTATAGAGAAAGGTTAGAAAAATGGGTAATGTTTTGTTGTTGAGAATAAAATATACACTGCTAATCAATAGCACGAATCCTGAGTTCATGCTATATCCCGTACACAGCAAGATAGGCAGAGGGAACCTAGTGTTAATACACTCCATTTCCCACTTTCCGCCAAATTCTGGAGGCATTGCGTGTTAAGTGACGGAACTTAACGCCGCGCTTTGCCTCGACATCAGAGCGAAGAATTGAAAATATAAATTTAAATAAATATTTAATCTTCTCGAGTGGGGATCGAACCCACAACCAGTTAATTTTACAGATTAATTATTTATTATTTTTTTAGGTTAATGCCAAAGGTTTTTTAGGTAATGCATCCCGTGCGATCAGAGAGAACCTAGTGTTAAGACACTCCATTCTTCTATTTTTTTGGTAAATTTTTGAGACACTACACTTAGTCATTTTATTAAAACAATGAACTAAAAAGAATTCATTTCTCTGAGTGAGAATCGAACTCAGAATAGTTGGATTTAGAGTCAGATGCTGTTACAAAAGAGCATCTTAACACTAGGTGCCCTCGGTCTACCCTGCTGTATAAGGTGTGTATTATGAAACTGAAAACTGAAACTAAAATAATCAGAAATGATGAGGCCTTTGTGGTGCAGGGGCATAATTATGTCTCTGTTAATGAAACAGTTGTGGGTTTGATTCCCACTCGGGGGAATGTAATATTTAATATTAACCTTTCATTGCTCTGGTATTGACACTAGTACTCTTGTAAGAAAACAAAGTGGCGCGTTGGTCCTATTACACAACAAGCAATATCTTAAGAATTCAGTAAAAAGAAAGGAATGAAGTGTCTTAACACTAGGTTTCCAGATTAACTTTGCCAACTCTAATATATACGGCATACATTATAGAACTGATAAAAAAAACCTAAAAACATGTCAGAAACCTTACTTTTGGTTCTGGTCTCCAATGTCCCACTGGTGGTTCAGGGGGTATGGGCGCTCCTTCTTCTATCAGCTGACAGTCTTTAACTTCTATGTCTTTTGGCAAATGTTTTGCTATTATTGAGGCAGTCTCTTGAGCTCTTGTCATAGTTGATCGAACTAATAGGTCCCATTTTATATCTAGGCTTGCAAGTCTCTTGCCTGTTAGGTCAGCTTGCTGTCTACCTGTGAATGCATTATAATATGGGTATTTATTAAAGAAACTTAATAGAATTTTTTTTAATATAAATCGACTATATAAGTGCATAACTGCAATCGACTATATAAGTCTATAAGCAGATGGCTTGCTTCTATATGGCCGATATAAGAATTTAAACGTGACAATTGGACAAATAAATCACTATCACGTCAACCGATTTTTATGTTTATTTTTTTTTGGGAAAGATACACTTTAAGGTTACTTTGATGAGAGTTTGGTTAGGTTCTGATTATTGGATCTGGTTGAAGTCAGTTTTTTTTAATATTAAATATTAATTGCCAAGTTTTAGTGTTCCTTTACTTTAATGGACATAGAACAAACATGGCCAAGGCAATTTTACCTTTATACTTTTTGGGATGTTGCAAATTACCAATATGTCAAGATATGTATTGGTTATTTGCAACATCACATAATTTTCCTTAAGCTAAATATATTTTTTTAATATAAACATTGCATGTAAATTGACATAAAATATCTACAAACTGAACTGTTTTTGTGCTCTAATAGGTTGTGTTATCACAATGTACAAATAATAGAAGACCATGTTACAAAACTTTGATATTCATAAGATTCCTGTAAAATAACATTTATGAAATATACATATAAACTTTCTTCATAAACCTATTTATAAAACTTGCACTATTTGTGAAAACTGGATTAAAATCTATTGCACAGTTGCACTTTATCTCTATCTATAAATCAAGATTTGATTCCCACTCAGTGGAGTGAATCACTTGTATTTTCTTCCTCTGTTAACAAGACAAAACATGGTACAGTCACTCAACAAGCAATGTCTCAAAAATTTGGCAAAAAGTGGGGGAACAGGGAACAGAGTGTCTTAACACTAGGTTCCCTATGCCTTCTCTACTATATGTGGAATACAATGTGAAATTAAAAAAGAAATAAAAACTGACCTAATTCTGTTAATATTCTCTCCTTGTCTGTAGCACCATCTAAATTATACTGCCCGTGTCTTATAAGGAACAAATGACGTACAGCTTTACTCCTTGATTTTTCAATTTGTTCATTATATTTATTATCTTCTTCTGGTTTGCTTGATTTTGTAGGTTTTACTATTGACTCTGGTTCACGACTGAAAATATTGAATTATTAATATATGGTTAATTTGTTTTTTTTACAAAAAATATATATGAGTAAAATTAATAGTGTTCCACATATTTCAATGATGGTGGATTTTATCCCCATCAAAAGATTGTTTACTTTTTTTTATATTTACACTATATCCTGCATAGGATAGGCCAAGTGAATTTAGTGACCTGACACTTCGTAAGTGGTAGAAGTTATTTGAGTAGACATATAATCCATAACCATAGTGTTACGTAGAGAGACATTGTATTAGTTTTCCTAATGATTTGTTTAAAAAAAATGTCTACACCTAAAATCAATAATATTTAAATTCATTTATAAAGCTACAAATGGTAATCGTTTTATGTTTTAAGTAATATAGTACTAAACAAAATCATAAAAAAATGAATCTGCTTCACGCTGTATCCCACTGCTGCTACTGTTGTACACAGCAGTAGGCTAACCTAGTGTTAAGACACTCTATTCCCCACTTTTCGCCAAGTTCTGGAAGCATTGTGTGTTGAGTGGCGGAACTCAACGCCGCGCTTTGTCTCGACATCAGAGCAAAGAAATAAAAATATATATGTAAATGTAAATATTTCATTTCCTTGAGTGGGGATTGAACCCACAACCAATCTATTTTACAGCCACACTTTGTGCCCCTGCGCCACTACTGCCCTCAATATATAATACTACACTATAATCAGAAAATTAAATACTTGGCTATTAAGTCAATATTGGAAAAGTAAATATTTTATGATAACAAGTGCAAATACTTGATAACTGAAACACATTTGTTACTTGAAAAAACAATATTATTTTGAACTAAAAAGTATTTTTATTTTTGGAGCGTTTATATTTATCTTAATTAAATAGGTCAAGATAATGAATGAAAGTATAACTTACTGGTCCCAATTTCTTTCCCACTTAACAGTTGGCGTGTAATTCGTAGTCCAGGAATTTTGTACATCGAAGTTTTTCTCAGATTTACCTATGTGATAATAAGCAAGACTTCCTCCAACAGCGCCTAAACTTAATAAAGCAATTTTGTGGAATCTTGAGAAGGACGCCATTACCTATTCTTTACCAATGTTTGTTCATAAAGTATTAACTTAAACTTATTATTATTTACTTTTTAGGAAAATATGGTCAATTATTTATACAGAACCTAGACTACATTCATTGGCTTAATTACTAACACGAATATATGAATTATGTAGGATTTTCAATTTCGTTAGACGTTATTCGTATCAAATTGACATTATACGAATGACTTATGATTATGACACAAGCTGTCAATTGATAATTTGACGATGTCAACATACCTGTCACTGTAAAAAAAATTATCATCGTGTGTTTTTCACTATACGTGGAAAGGAATTTGGCTTAACTGGCACATCTAAAATCGAAATACGAATATTATTTAAAAAAAAAATTGTAAAAGCAAAAACCCCGACTACATAAAACTAAAAAGATAATAAACAAGCCCAATAGTTTATTAGGATTAACAGTCGGGACCTCTTTAAATTATGAGGGGTTTCTGGTAAAGATTTTATTGATTGATGAATTACTTATAGGTCCCGACTGTTAATCCTAATAAACTATTTGGCTTGTTTATTACCTTTTTAGTTTTATGCAGTCGGGGTTTTTGATTTTACAAATATTTTTTTTTTTTTCACTTTTTTGTTAGTATTCATTATGGTAATGATAATCATGATATATCTTTTTGAAATCCTCGTATTAAGCTCTTGAATTTGATACCTATATTGTGCTATTCGAACCGAAAAAAAAATCTTTCATTAATAATAATAATAATAATAATCTTTATTTTAGACTTTTTTTTAGATCCATATAATTTTGTTAATATATATTGGCTTAACCTATGTTAGTACACAATTATTTTAATTTATTTATTTATTTATTTATTATTTACGATCTATTGAGTTCATATGTATATAATTCCAGTGCCTCCATAAGGGGCTTTCCATTTTACATGCCAATGGGCTGAGGAGAGTGTTAGTGCTGCTCGTGAACCTATCTATTACAGACGCGACCCGCTTACAAATGATTGCGTAAAAATCATCAACTCCTGCCTCCGCGAACATCGTTGACGCACTGCAGTAGCGAGGCCTCCCTAGCACCGCCCTCAGCACATTGTTGTACTGGACACGCAGTTCATTGTAGCTGCGCCGCATAAAGTTAGACCACAGGCTGCAAGTGTAAAAAGATTGGCAGTAGGCTCGAAATAAGGCTAACTTTACTTGCAATGTACAATGCGCAAATCTGCGCGCCAGCATGTTACCTCTAACTGACAACGCCCTGCGCTCCCGTTTATTAAGTCCAATGGCGTCCGACAGCCGCCATGATTATTTTTTTTAACGTCACCTATCTAAGAACACTTGGGCTGATAATACATATCTAACGATACCTCAATTAAGTAAATCCGTTCAGTGGTTCTGGAGATATGAGGTAATAAAGAATATTACATACATACAAGATTCGCGCGAAACACATAACCCTTCCTTAGCAGTCGGGAAAAATTAAAGTGGGGTGAATGTGGTCGCGGGTGAATAGACACGAAAAATAAGTCTTTTATGTTATAAAAGACTTATTTTTTTAAGTTTAGTGTTTTTTATCTACTTACATAATATTATAAAGTGAAAGAAATTGTTTAGTTGATCGCGGTATTCTCCGAAACGATTATATAGTTCGAATTCTTTTTTTATTTTGGATAATAATTCATCTATCGAGGTAGGCTATATACATATAATACATCATTCTAATATGACCACTGAGAGTGGAGTAACGATAAAAATTATGGCAAAACGTCTTTCGTTTTGCCATAATTTTTATCGTTACTGTTCAGAAATTATATTGTTCCTAACTGACTTTTTTTTTAAAGGGTAGGTTCTATATTCGTTAACTATATTATCTATGTCAGCAGGCAAAGATATTGGAACACAAACACAATTCAGTTTATTAAAAAAATCTGACTTAGTATATACAGAGTGGAAGTGTCAGCGCTCCTTTTATGTTAATCAACTTTGGACTTTGCCGCCAAAACCTACGATTTGATTTCGGAATGAGGCGTATGCTGCGGTTTCCCTTTGTCAGATTTATGAGTGTGTGCGTCGTTCTTGTTAAATGGCCTTTTATATTCATCAATAATTTTATTTTTTTATTTTGTTTGAAAAAATCACTATCATTTTTGGGATTTTTTTTTAAATTGTATTGGGCTTAAAACTGTGGTTTCATTTAAAGTGGTGCTGACACTTTCACCCTTTATATAACGTAATATAAAATTTTACAACTAACGTAAAAGTAATTGTGGAATGTGACTAATATGAGGTATCTATACTTTATTTGTTTTTAAATTTAAAACAAATTATTAAATAAAAGTACTTAAGAATAATTTCAACAAAACTTTATTTCCTCCTTTCCTATATTTAAAACGTTAAATAACTAAACTATAACTATAAGCAATTATCATGTAAGTAAATAAAAACATTACCTAAATTTATATTTCATAATATACAGACAAAGCTATCAAATATTTATTTCTCATAGTTTTTTTTTTATTTCAAGTGATTATTTTGTGCACATTCATTAATATTTTTTCACCCTTTCAGGAAATACCATTTTACACCAATAAAAAATATATACATATTTATGTATTATAGCAGCTTATTTTATTTGTATTAGTACAATGTTTTTTTTTTACAATAATAATAAAATTATCAAATTTCATCAATGCCTTGGAATCAACATTGCATGGTGACCGTCCAAAGATGTCGCTGATATTGATATTGCTATTCGAAGATCCTTGTACGATTTAGATGAAGACAGTTTAAATTCTTGTAAAACTTTTACGACTATTGTTTTGATTAATTTGGCACCAAAATACCTTCCTGTAACAC
Organism: Heliconius hecalesia formosus; assembly: GCA_018249775.1. NCBI lineage: Eukaryota > Metazoa > Arthropoda > Insecta > Lepidoptera > Nymphalidae > Heliconius > Heliconius hecalesia. The sequence goes on from DWMY01001649.1 coordinate 11,494, forward strand.
AAAAGAAATTTCTAAGTTCTATTTTGTCATGTGCATACATCATGAATGTGACTACGTATGAACTTCCATGATTACATTAAAATCAGCTTCACGTTGTATCCCGCACACAGCAGGGTAGGCAGAGGGAACTTAGTGTTAAGACACTCCGTTCCCCACTTTCTGCCGAATTCTGGAGGCATTGCATGTTGAGTGGCAGAACTCAACGCCGCGCTTAGCCTCGACACCAGGACCGCGCTTAGCCTCGGAAAGTGGGGAACAGAGTGCCTTACCTAGGTTTCCTCTGCCTATCCTGCTGTGTGCGGGATACAGCGTGAAACATATTTTTTTGTATATCTTGCCAAATTTTTTGTTTTGAAAAAGACAAAGTTTATAAAATGTATGTTTTATTGCTAATTAATTTAAATTAACGGTCAAAATCAAAAAAATATTTTTTTGATAGATATCTATGAATTAAAATTAATGTAAAAGAGAAAAGTAAGTAAAGTAAGCAATTAATATACATACCTAAGCAATCCATGGGCCCCAAACTAAAGGGGATATAACAATAAGTTGGGCGATTTTTACTAATTTCTGGAGTGAACCGTTCAGGATCGAAAACATCCGGATTTTTCCAGAATTTAGGATCTCGTTGAATATGATATACCGGAATAACAAGCGAGGATCCAGCCGGCAGGGTACAGGAACCTGAAAATTATTTTGGTTAGCTTTTTAGCAGGAAGCAGAGGTAACTTTCTGTTAAGTCACTCCATTCCCCACATTCTGCCGAAAATTTCGTTATATTGCATGTTGAGTGGTGGATCTCAACGCTGCGCTTTATCTTGTACCAGACGAGGAACTAGAGCAAAGAAATGAACATATTAAATTATTCATTCCCCAAGTGGAAATTGAATCCACTTCACGGTTGTGGTGTGGGTTCCAAACAAACATACAAAACCGTAACAAAGATTTCAACTGAAATCAAAATTGTAACCGAACCTTCGGCTTTGGTCTCAGTTTCAGCCGAAACCGAAATTTTTTAATATACAGTATAATTAAAGACAAACTGAAACATTCGATATTATTACTTACTGATACTAATATCTTCTTTTATTGTTCTTTGAATCATACCACCTATAGGAAATAGTCGTATTACTTCTTTGAACGCCATTTCTAAATATGGCATTTCTTTCAGATGTTCGTCTGTTACCGTTGTGTCTTTATCACCTATAACTTTCTTTATTTCTTGGTACAACTTTTCCTATAATAAAATACGTTTATAAAGATTAATTTTAATGTTCGTTCTTAATAGTTCTTTTTTTGGTCCAAATTATATATTCTTGATTTTTTGTATTAATATTAACAAAAAATATGGTATTTACTTTCCGAGAATAGTTGTAGCTTATAACTATAACAATTTACGTATTCTATTAAATTATTTAATTATTTTTGTTTATTATGGTTCACATTTCAATATGCGTTTAAAATACCCACCTGACAAGTTGGATGGAATGCCATCATCAGCAGCAGGAATGACGCTATTTTTGCCGATGCCTCTTGACTCTGGATATCAAAAATAAAATTATCATTTTAAATAAAATAATTGATCACGATCGACACTTTTTATTTGAAAAACAAGGTTTTAATATGTATAGGTTAATATTTCAAAGTTACATTTAGCATAAAATATATGTACCTTTTTTAAAATTATTTATTGTTACGTGGCGCAAGGGCACAAAATATGACTGTAAACGCGATTGGTTGTGGGTTCGATTCCCACTCAGTATTTTTATTTCTTCGCTCTGGTGTCGAGGCAAAGCACGGCGTTGAGTTTCGCCACTCAACGCCGTGCTTTGCCTCGACACCAGAAGAGCTTTTGCTTGACTACCAGCGGCCTCTACGGTCTCTATTACTTACAGATGTAAAAATTGTAAATGTCTCGTCAATTAATTCTCTATAATTCAATTCATTTGACAATATGAATCTATCGATTACACTCAGTTGAGTATTTGCTGACGAATCTTCCTGAGAATTGAGTATATCCAACTTTTCCTCCATATTTGATAATTTCTGCATTCTGTGTTTTATTATTTTCTTTCCAAATTCATCTATAAGTCGCATGCAATATTTTTGCTCTTTAAATTGATTAGTTAACCAAAAAACTGGATCTATCTGAAGGTACCATTTTGTCATTCGTTCAAATACGATGTCATATGCTCTGAAAACAGATAAATAGATAAATAAAAAATGAACATAATAAAATAATTGTTATTCGTGTTTAATCAATACCACTTTAAATATACATACAGTGATAACACAAATCACAATTAACAGTTACTATATGGGTAGTTCTACAAATTAAGGAATTTTGTGCGGCTCGGCCGAAATATATATGACAAATTGTTTTAAACTCATTTATTTTCTTTGTATACTATTATTGACAACTGTTTTTAGTTGGTCACTAA
>DWMY01001650.1:0-13933 GCA_018249775.1 Heliconius hecalesia formosus
TATATATATTTGAGCTAATAATAGAATTAATATTGATGAGAAAACTCATAAAAATAGAGAAAATAAAACAACGTAAAAATAAAAACAAAGTAAAGTAACAGCAAATTCTAATATTAAAATAAGTAAAGAATAGTTAATTCCCGTTCACGACTGAGGTGTAAATCTATATTCCGTTCCGTTAACCGTTATATATTGTATTTGTAACAAAAACAAAAGCGTTTGAGGCTACGTTTTTTGTGGTTTAAAAACCGATATACAAAATTGTGTTTTATCGATACAATGGTCTTGTATAAAATAATAGTTATTACAGTTTGGATTATCTTGCGTTTCGATAATCAAGTATAGTTATTAGTTACAGTACTTTATTTAATAATTAAGAAGAATGAGAGAACCCAATTAAAAAATATGATATACCTATCAATCAATAAATCAAATCAGCCTGATATACATACAGTATTGTTAAATTATGATAGGGAGCCAATAAATAAATTTCTAAATAAGGCAAAAACAAGAAAAAAATATCACAAAACGTTTAAGACAAAAAATACATTCAGTTTAGATAACGATCATGAAATACACGTTTCATTTTCATCACATTGTCGCAGCGGGGCGGTTGAGAAAATCGCGAGAAATTGCACTTTACATAACAAATCTGAGAACAGCCGTGGAGCATCGGCACAAACGTCTGACTGTAAACACGACAGGTTGTGGGTTCTATTCCCGCTAGAGGAAATGAAATAGTTAATATTTTCATTTCTTCGCACTGGTTTAGCGACACAATTAAGCGAAAAGTTGTCAGTCGAGTGTCTTAACACTCGACTCCCTCTTCATGCGGGATACAGAGTAAAACTAAAAAAAAAACAAATCTGTGCCGTTGGTGTTATAATTGAGTACTCACCTGTTTCTCAGTAGCCGTGCAACACAGAACAATGGCGTTTAATTATACATCTTTATAATTAAGGTGATAAACACGACTTTACCTCAATGGTTTCATTTTTAATTAAATTATGTATTTCATTTAAATAAGTGTTGTACTGTGTCATTTATAGTGTTCAAAAATTAAAGTGCGATGCGATCTTATCTAGATATTTTTATTGTTTTTATTTATAATTCTGTTTGTACAAAATATACGTATAAATAGTGCAGTTAACAAAAAAATAGATTTAAATTTGATTTCAATACACGTATAATTAAATCGTTTGGAAATTACATATTTAGAAACATTTTTTTAATATCAGTCAATATCGTTTCGCACCTTACACTTTTTCATACGGGTTAAATGCATTACAAAAAATGCAATATAAAGCGTCAATGTTAATTGCTTGTGATATTTGTAAGCCTAAATCTCCATATTTATTATTTATATTTATTAAATTATATAGATGTTTCTCTGATTTGATACATAATACGTATATGTATATGCCGAATAATAAGTCACTAAGTTCTATTTACCTCCCTTAATATACACTCATATATCTGACATATAGTATTTTAAATAAATAATAAATCAAAGAAGCTTCATGCTGTATCCTGCACACAGCGGGGTAGGCAGAGGGAACCTAGTGTCCATTCCCCACCGTTCCGTTCAACACACCGTTCCCCACTTTCCGCCGAGTTTGGAGGCATTGCGTGTTGAGTGGCGGAACTAAACGCCGTAATTTGCCTCGACACCAGAGCGAAGAAATGAAAATATAAAGGTAAGTAAATATTTTATCTCCTCGAGTTGGGATCGAACTCACAACCAGTGAGTTTTACAGTCACACTCTGTGCCCCTGCGCCACGACTGGCCTCTCACATAATATAATATTTATCCACTTACATCGACAAGACACCGCCGACACACCGGAACCATTCCACTCTGTTAGCTTCAGAATTCTATCACAGCACTACTTATCTAAAGATACGCGCACATAACCTGCAACAATGGAACACGCTATGTTAATTTGTTTTAATTGTATATATGTAATATGTTATATTATTAAAAAGTATATTAAAATAAAATAAAGAAATATACATATAATAAAAATAACAAAAATAACGGCCAATTAGATTATTATTAAACTAGCTAGCTAGGGATTTATGTGTATAAATTAGAAATATTTCTTGTTAGTTAGTAAGATGCTCTGGATTAAAACTTTTTGATAAATTTTTACTTTTGCACCAATCCACAGGCTCATTTTCAATATATAAAAACAAAATAATAATAATAATAATTCAATTTTATTTTGTGCTTTTGTTCTTCTTGCTTGAGACAACACAAGACGTAAACAAAGAAAATCGGAAGACGGATTACCTTCGGGACGCATCATATGAATAGATTGAATTGTAGAGAATTTAGTTAAAATTATTTAAATAAAATATAACATACAATAAAACTACATTTATCAAAATATATATATATAAAAATAATATAGATATTTTAGTACGCAAGCTATTTGCATTGCCAAATGTTCAAGAACGACTTTGACCAATTAATTAATAACGTTCGACATATTGTAAGAGCATTTTGGCGCTAACTTCATCTGGCTAAAGTGATTAGGGTTCCCTTTTAAGCCATAATAATACCATCGATGTACCGTAAGCGTGATAGTAATCGTTTTTGTGTTTTCATAATAAGAATACGCAATTTATGGGCAATGTAAAGAACTGTCGTATGAAATTTGTAGATTTAATTGTGTAAAATGTCGCGTTTGTAGTCGCGCACTTATGCCCCTGCGCCACGACGAACTCACGCAACTAATTTAAATCAGCTTCACGCTGTATCTCGCAAACTACAGGGTAGTCAGAGGGAACATAGTGTTAAGACACTCGTTTCCCACTTGCGCCGAATTTCAGGGGTACTGCGTGTTGAATGGCGGAACACAACGCCGCGCTTTGCCTCGGTATCAGAACGAAGAAATGAGAATATACATTTAAATATATATTTAATTTCCTCGAGTCGTAATCGAACCCACAACCAGTCGCATTGTATATGCGGTGTAACAGTCACACAATTGTGCCTCTGCGCCACGACTGGATTCAAGATCTCCCTAAATTACTTAAATACATTATAAATATAAAAAAATAGTTATTCAAATAGCCATTTTCAACGAGCTTTCGCAAAATAGTATATTTTTTGTTCCGTAAAAACATAGAAAACAAAACAAAACAGTCAAATGTTAGCATGACAGTGGTCAGACGAGTGAATATGTGGGTTACTATGATATTCACATCACCGTGTCAATTGAATTGAAATTTCATAGTACGCGGTCAAGTTAGGTCACCTAAACAAATATATAAATAATTAAAACGTTGTATTAGCAAAATATTGACCTATGGTTCCTTTATAAATAGTAAATGTTATATTATAATAAACTATCGTTAATTAAAATATCTAGAAATAATAATGATTCAGTATAATTGATACATATTCTTTCAACGAATATAAAAATATATATTGCAATAGTTAACTCAATCTACATACTATACTTTCAATGAATCACACACTTCATACAGTGCTCGATAACTACGCATTAACCCATTAAAAGAAACCTTTCATTATTATTATATTAAATATCAATGATTAAGTTGTAGAAAATCATAGAATAGTAGCCAATTATAAAGTAAGACATACTCAATGTGCAAAAAAACTACACAAGTTCACAGTACGTGTACGTACAGTGTATGAACACTCGTAATCTTTTAAGAAATTTAACAGATCTCGATATTTGATATTATTGTCGAGTTTCCCCAACCCCTGCGAATTTTTGGATGAACAAGAATACGAAATAAATACTTTTATTTATTACACTTTTAAAGTGTTAATTCACACTTAGAAAAGAAGTTAACACTTTAAAAATGTTAAAAATATTTAATAAATAACATTCTCTCTTGCCAGACAATAATTCTTAGTAATTATCTTTGGGTAGCAGAAATTTGTAAAAATCTCCCTACAGAGATCCTAACAACATAAATAAGTTGTAACAAGCGTATAAAAATTTCGACTTTGAGCTGACTTTCGACTTTGAGCTGACGTATGGCTTAATGATCAGAGGGCCTGGTCGTTTTCCAGGAGGCGCGAGTTCGAGTCCCGCTACGTTTAAATTTTTATACGTTTTCTAAATAAGTGAAATAAATACATCAATTTGATTTATAACATAAATTACGTTAAGCCACTTCACAGTACATTTTTATAGTTTTTTTTTACAAGACAACATACCTACATTTTTTAACTAATCTATTCTATGTATGTATTTTTTATCAGAGCGGGCGTAACACGCCCGCACCCACGCTGATAAGGACTTCAGCTTCCGATCATCACGCGTTACTTTGAGCTGACGACGCGCAGCGATATATTTTATAGTGTTTTAAGATATAACATCATAATTTTGTATATAAATAAATTATATAAGTATACGGTATATACATCTATTTTACATTTGGAGTTATGAGGGATTATAAAAATACAATCATAATTAGTCGATCTTCGAGGAAAAAGCGGAGGATAATATTCACCATCGGCGATATGAGGAAAAAAATATTTTAAAATATCTCTAAGCTAAATTTGTAAACAAAATTCATTCAAACTTTATATTCATTAATATTCATAAATAAAAAAATAATAATTTATAGTAACATGGGTTATAAAGGTCATATTTAAGTGGACGTATCGTTAATCATTATAGGCAACATCCGATCTAGGCATCTAATTTAAATAGAAGGGGAGACGAGAGCCCCTTTTTATATGATAAAAGTGCTATTATTAATAAACATTAGCACTATAGATATTTTTTTAGCTTCTCTCTCACATTCCGCATTTAGCAGAGTAAAATATACTTATAGCTTTAGAGTTAGATAGGTTAACCCAACAATAAACAACATAGAAACACAATAGCGCATGTGACTGTAAACGCGACGGTTATGGGTTCGATTCCCACTGGGGGTAACGAGATAAAGCGCAAATTGCGCTTGAGCTGCGCCATTTAACACATGTCTCAAAAAATCGTCGAATGGGGAACGGAGTGTCTTAACACTAGCTTCCATTTGCCTACCCTGCTATCCACGGTATACAGCGTGCTACTAAAAAAAAAGAGAAAACAACATAAAATATATAGTAGTTCTACAGATATTAAAAAAAATGGCTAATCGCATCTATTCGTAACTCGCATCGAATTCTGTGAATCGGTCGCCATCCGCTGTGAGCATCGTCGCGCATGACAAACGAGCACGACGCATGTAACCGAAACAAAATGTATTCAATGATCTGTACTGGTAATATTATGCTAAATTGTCTATACATATTAGATTACATTATATCCTATGATGAAAAATTTTTTTTTTTTCCGCTTTTCGTTTGAAAAAATATAAAGTATTGTTAGATGACGAAACTAAAGCGTAAAATTTAAAATAATATAATAATTTCTCCACAATTTCAATATTGTTAAAATAAATAGGTGGAACTACAAATAATAATTTAAATGCATAATACTTAATATAAACAATTTCATAAAAAAATACTAATAAACATAGATCCACGCTGTATCTCGCATATAGCAGAATATAGTGTTAGTGTTAGAAATGAAAATATTGCAATCGTAGCATTCACAAACTGAAGTTTCACCATAATGGCTTCATATTAATAATTTAGTATTAATATTTTTTTGAGGCCAGTCGTAATAGGTGCACAAATATGCGACAGTTAACGCGATATGTTGTGGGTTCGATTCTCACTTGAGGATATGGAATATTTTACATTCACCTGGGTAAAGAGATAAAGTGCGGTGTTGAGTTCCTCTACTCAAAATGCAATGTAGCCAGTCTAAATACTAGGTTCCCACGTTCCCTCTGCATACCCTGCTATGTGTGGGATACAGCATAAAGCTAAAAAAAACACCTTAATTTTTGGTACATGAATAGAATAAAATTGTAAAAATATTTAGAATAGATCACATTCAGTCAGCTTTACCATCCATTCATATACTATTCTCACACTTTATTAAAAAGAGTGAAAGTGTACATACGTAGAAAAGAATACAGAAGTAGCATTAAATGAAAAGTAAAAATAAAGTAACAGTTGAACTGTTGATAATGACACTTGTATGAAGATTACTGAAGATTACTCAAGTTACTTTTTTTAAATGCAAAAAATTTTAGATATAAACTGCTACAACTGTATAATTATTTATAATTAAGCAAATCATATCAGTTTTTGGAAAAAAAAAAGAATGTTCTTATTATTATGAGTTCTCTTTTTTTGCAAAAAATATAGAAAATATATCCTATTTCTATTTAGAAATAAGTAACTACCATTATGTAATCATTTTGAATGTCAGACATTTAATTATATACTGCAAAATTTTTTATCAGACATGACTACAAGCAATTGAGTGTTAGAGTTCAACAAATTCTATTGAAGGTCTTCATAATAGACTCAATTGGTAAATGATTATAACCTCACAGACCTTTGCAATATAGACTTTAAGTTTTAACTGTGTCATTTTATTTTGAAACTGAATTAATGTTACAGATATTTCTTCTACGAACCAACTTTTTTTTCAACTTGACACTTTATTTATATGGCAGGCCAGGCATAGTACCTATGTTGAAAATACTATCAATAACTTTCCACCCTAATTTAAGATGTAGCATGTTAAGTGGTGGAACTCAACGCAACACATTATTTCCCCTGTGCTATGACAGTTTTGAACCTACTACTATCACATCTCCAGCCACACACTTTCCTATTGTGACACAATCTTTTAAAACTTAACAATATTAATTAATACATCTCATTTATAATAATTTATGGTATATATAATTTAATGTTTTGTGTCTTCACAAATAGAAAAGATCCTACCTTTTTCCCATATCTTTGTAGGATTATTAATATTTTATTTTACTTTTGATAAATATTTTTGCTTAAACTTTTTTATAATAAAAGCTTTTATGTTTAAGTTTTTACTTAATAAAATAAATAGTACATTCTACTACCTCTTTTGCATAAATTAAGCTATGTTTTTTCATTCATTTTTTGTATGGGATTTCCTAAATAATGCACATACCATATTTAATCAAACATTTAACTGAATTATTTATATTACAACAATACAATATATAAAAAAAACATTATGAAAAGCCATTATGAACAACTACAGAAAAAGATCTTACAATCTATTCTAATACTGATAATATACATACATTTTAATGAAAAATATATATGAATTCAAAGTAAATTAAATGGTTTATCTTGTCATAAAGTTTTCATATTTCATTACAATTTAAATTCTTAAAAATTTAATTAACATATTGATTAAAACTTGTAAAATTTTTAAATTGATATCTCTAAATCTAACAACATTGCTGCCACTAATTTACATAGATTCAGCAAGCATTAATACAATAATAAACAGATTAAATGCTTCGCAACTGAAATTCTAATTGGTCTAATTATACATGTGAATGACTAATACATCTATACAATTGTATTAAATTGTAGTATGATACATAAAATTTTGTCTAAACAACAAATCTGTGTGTTTATAGATATTTTTTTAAAGAGGGTGATATTTACAATCCAAATACATTATTTCAGATAAAATATCTAGAATATATTGAACTGTGTTTTGTACTTCGAATTTGTATACTCTAAACAGAGAGAACTATTTTGGAGTAATATATTAATTTATATGAACATGCAAGAATGTGCTAACACTAAACCATATTTTTTTTTAACTATCAAAGTAACATTAAGCAATTTTTATTACAAGAGTCAATTAAAAATTATCACGTGTCCAATGCACTATCAATTATTACAGAAATTACCTAATCTATTGATTGCACGATAAAGTTTTGAAACATTAAACGTCATGATTCATCGGCGCGAAGGCGGTAACTAAAGTATTAACAAATCTAGTTTCTATGGAACGACTTCTCCTAAGGAGGTAGACATAATCGGGTTATGGCGTCACTTTTTATATCAAATCAACCCCATCACATTAACGTCATATAGTATTTAATTATAGATTGATCTTAAATTCATTTATAGTTGAAAGGTGGAGCCGCTCGTCAGTCGTCAGCAGGCTTGGGCGATGGCGGTCAAATAACGGCCGGGTAGGCAGCCAAACAAAAATTTGTTCTCTTACAAGTTTATTTAGTAATTAAATTTGAAAATCTATTATTTAAATAGTAATAAAAAATAAATGTAGCTTACCACATGACAAATAATATAGCAACAATTCCTATAAGTTAGCATTCACTCACAACACAAAACATTCCACATACACGATTGACAATCACAGTCACACTATGACGGAGGACACTAGCGCCACGTGTTTCTATGGCATCTTTCACCGAAATCACTACTCTACTGTGAAGTTCCGCTAGTATGCAATTTAACCAACATGACAATATCGGATACTTTGTGGCTATTATTTGCCAATCGGATACTTTGTGGCTATTATTTACTTTTTTGTTACATTATAATACCGTACGGTTATTAAAAATCAAATATAATTTATTTGATTTAAATATTTAATATATTTTTATAAAATACATGAAAAAAATTCGTATTAGAGATGCGCCGAACAGTGTTTACACAGAATAACCGAATACCGAATATTATTCGGTTTAAAATTTACCGAGCCGAATATTCGGCCGAATTATTCGGTTTACAATTTCTTCGTTATTTTGCCGCGTAAACAGGTTTTAACATACTACCTGTCATCTCTGCCTAGATAACGAGGCCCTACCTCACCGCTACCCGAAAGAAATTTCGAAAATTGTCCAAATGTACCAGAAATTGCCAATCAACATTGTAGGACCTTCGATTTAGAATGAGATTTCTTGCTCCTAAAAATTGTGAATTGGAAAGGAAGGGAAGGGAAAGATCTCTACAAATACAATTTTTTTACAGGAATATTAGTGGCGTTTTATAACCGTTTTAAGGACTTGCCTTGACGAATCATTGCAGAAGATCCTAAAAGCCCAATCGCTGTGTAATTAAATAGTTATGCAGGTAAAGATCTTCTACCAAGAACCCAGACCCCATTTGATTGGTAGGCAAAGCATAAGTCTAATTTAGCCAGTGCTTTTTTAAATATGGAGCACCGTTCTCATCTCTGCGCTGGTGCACCCCAGTGTTAGCTCAACCCATTTTATTGCATACAACGCAGAGCCGTTGTGAATCGTTGGGGACCCAATCATCTGTGAAGGGCTTGGCACTTTGGCTCTGCGTAGAGACTCGCTGTGCGTTCTTTATCGCATTTATTATGGGGAGTGTTCTGGGGAACTGTTTGACCTATTACCTGCCGTCGAATTTTCTAACCGCACAGTACGTAACAAAGTTAAATACCATCCACTCTATCTATCTATACCTGGCACTCCACTACTGTGCGGTTTCGTGGGAACTACCACCCGCGCGCCGTACAACTGTGGATTGGCCTACCTGCGGTAGTGCTTCCAGGTCCGATTTGGGTACCTTCAAAAAACCTTTATCTCCACCTTAAAGGCCGGCAACGCTCCTATAGATCCTCTAGTGTCATGGGTGCCGACGAGGTTGTGGGTGGCGGTGGTCACTCACTATCAGGTAACACGTACGCTTGTTTCTGTATCTTTTTTATGGGGGAGTACCCCTATAACCTCAATACATTTGTTACATCCTGATATTAACTTATCTATTCTCTGCAAAAAATAACTTTCCTTCTTGCCTTAATGCATATTTAATAAAAACCGCCTGCAGCTCTTCATCATTAAATCGTTTTCCATGGACATCATTTTTAAATTTCAGGACAAATAATAATCACTAGGTGCCAACTCTGGACTATAGGGTGAGTGGTTGATGTCTTCAGTCACAATAGCGAACATCAGCAAAATTCCATTTTAGTCTCAAAACACCACGGACGCTTCTAGCACCCTCTTGGACAATTTTATTCGAGTATAATAATTCATTTTAACCCTTTGCCCTCGAGTGGCGCCGATTTGGCGCTCGGCCGATATGAATCAGAAGAAGGTTCGAGTGCAAAGAGTTAATTTAAATTTATATTATGTAAATGTTTATGCAAAATAAAATATATTTCAATATATTCAATAGATGTTTAACTATATATCTTAATAATTACAATTAAAAAATATATTTTTTTATTATAATAATCAATACTGTAAATATTATCAAACATTTTTCGTTAACTATTATCAAATATTTTTTGAAGTACTATAAATTCAACATTTAAATGTCAATGTCATTGTCAATTCTGTAGTGAAATTTTATGAATATTTTTGAATACTATACTAATTTTCTTAAATACCAATAATGTTAATTAGACAATGTACAAAATTATCAAGTTCCATTAGAACAAGTGCGTATAAAAAGTTACCTGTAAAGAACAAAAATGTCTTAACAATATTTTGTCCCTGTAGAGAAACACAAAATAGGTTAATTTTACAAACATTATATCTGTTATATTTTATGTTTTAGTCTATTTAATAATACTATAAAATTTTGTATAGATTCTTATCATCAGAAAATATTTCGAAAAATTCTCCAAGTGTTAATAATAGACATGAGATTCTATTTTCCTCGGGACCTGTACAAAATGAGAGTCAAAAGAGTAAATTATCATCAGAAGAATTATTAGAAAAATCTATAGCTCATTTATCGACTGATATTTATCAAAAGAATAGAGTTTATAAGAATGATTTAGTCAGAGTGATAAACAAAGTGAAGGAATTAAATCTATCTTCTAAGAGGCAAGGCTTATTATTATTGAAATGCTGTACAGAGCTTCTGCCAGATGAAACACCTGGCTCTAGAATGGCTTTGGTTGAAGAAGTGTGGAATATTATCAAGTAAGCAATGAAATTATAGCTATATTATATATATAAAGCAAATATAAAGTTAATATTAAAAAGCTGAAGAGTTGTTTCGATTAAATGTGCTATATCATCTCAGGAACTACTAACAGATTTAAACATTTCTTTTTGTGTTGAATAATCCTTTTATTGTAGGCTTTAGGTTGTATCTGTGTGACCTATTTTACCTGCAATATGAGTTACCTTCTGCATTAGGAATGTGATGTAGGAGTTAAAAGATATTTTTAAAATGAATCCTAATTTATAAATATTTTTTTATAGCTTGCCCTTTGAGAATTTATTAAAAAATAAATTTCTAAATTTTCATTTCTTACATTTTTTCAGGCCCCATACAACATTTGAGGTTGAGCATTACAATGAATTACTTAGAGCATACATAGCAAATAATAGAACTGTTACTGCTAGCTCTTTTTTAAACCAGATGGGAGATGTGAAACCAAACTTATCTACTTTTGAATTAATATTAAGGACACTTGGAGAGGTGAAATAAAAACTAAAATTTTCTTGTAAAATATTTTATATTTGGTACAAATAAGCTGTAATTTAAATATATAAAAAAACATCATATTTTTATCATAGTTTGTCTGCATATAACAGTTATTATTGCTACAATATATTTAGAGGTAATATAAGAATTGTTTAAAATGAAATCTATTTTGAAGATATATAATATTTTTATATTTATTTATATTAGGCAGGTGACATAAATCAATGTACAGAAGTGATATCAAACATGAAGGCGCAAGGTCTCCCTGCTACAGAAAATGTATTCAACTCTCTTATAATATGTCAAGGCAAAGCTGGGTAAGTTTTAGCTTAGTTAGTAAGAAAAAAATTAAAAACTAGTAATAATTTATTTGTTCTAAAGTAAAAATATACACTTTATTTTGAATTTGACAGATATTGTAGTGAAGCATGTTCATGACCAATTTATGACTTCTTTTTGTGAAAACATTTATTTTTTGGTTGATGTACATTTATCTTAATTTTTCAGTAATTTACCTAATATTCGAGAAATATTGACAATGATGAAGTCCCTTAAGTTAGAGCCTTCAGCCAATACATACACTTACACAGCGAGAGCCTATGCTTGGAATAAAAATAATGATCTTTTAATAGAAGAACTTGAAAAGGCTAGAAACATTGGAATCCAATTTGGGGAGATACACATTATGGAGATATTGAAGACATTGGCCGTGGTTAGCAATTATGAACCTGTGGCTAAAGTGAGCTCATTTTGTTACATCTGTTTAAAAATTTATATATTTTAATAACTTACTTATTACCATATCATAACTAATTATCACTATTACCATATTTGCTTTTTGTTACATCAATAGTTTTGATGTAGTTAAAAAACAAGCAGCTTCACATTGTACCCTGCACACAGCAGGGTAGGCAGAGGGGAATCTAGTGTTATCGATTCTCTACTTCAGCCAAATTTTTCGAGGCATTGAGTAGTGGAACTCAATGCCGGGCTTTTGCCTTGGTGCCAGAGCATAGAAATGAAATTATTATTAAATAATAATTTCTTCCCCACTCACTAACTCGTGCCTCTGCGACAACCTGTCATTAATTTATGTAGTTATTTGTTTTTTTTGTTAGTTGCTAGCTTATGGAATAATTAATTCTGCTTCTAGAGATTCACATATTGGATTTGCAATTGTGATTTTTATATCTGAATGATTTAAAATAAACTATTACCATGCAAAATTAGATTAGATATATAGGTTAATTCTACATTCTATATTCATAGATTAATTCTACATTCTATTGATTGAATCATTTAAAAAAAAAGCTGAGTGATTTTTCCCACCAGTTAGACACAGGAAACGTATATTGTTTATTAATTTCTATCCAATTTTCTGTCTATCAAAGCAAAAAGCTTAAATAATAATATTTATCATATGGTAGAAAATAAAGCAATAAATTTAAATTTAAACTTGCAGGTATTAAAATACTTACCAGAAGAAATACTAGAAACACCATCCATTTCTCCTTACATGCAAAGTGTGGCGACTTTACTAGTATTTCAAAATCATCCAATGGTTGCTTTGGAGATTTACAAATGTCTACCATTACCCTCATTTGGACCTAGAGATGATAAGGGCTTGCATGGGAGGAGTTTAGTTAGAGATTGTGTTAAGGCTTCCATGGTTTGTATATGTATACTGTTGTTTTTCTTTTTTTATATTGTATGTGTGTGTATATGGCAGGAGGGAACATGGGAACCTAGTTTTAATTTGTATTAGTACAAACTGACTTTAAATTTCTTTATACCTAATTAGTTAGTAGATTCTTTATAAAATTATCATTTTTAACCACCAACTTTCTTTCCAGCCATCAAGTGTAATAAGTCTCATAACACAGGAGCTAATGTCATCAGGTAGAAATCCTATAGCAATGCATAATGCAGCTGAAGCGGCACTTCAATTGGCCAAAGTGCCCCTAGCTTTAGACTTGTTTACTAGAATGAAACAACTAGGTATGGCGCTACGCCCACATTACTTTTGGCCAATTTTGATTCATACTTCGAAAACTTATGGGGAGAAAGGTACGTATTTTTTATTTTGATTGTTTTTCGTAATTTTTTTAGAAAACGTCTTAACAAATATATTTTAAATTTATGATCCCGTTCGCAGTTTTTTAATGATCGTCATAGAAAAAGAAATAAAAAAGCAACATAAATAATATTTCACTCAACTTTTACAAGGCAAATATTTTTTTAGAAGTTGAATGCCTATGCACGTTTCATCAATTAAGACACATTGCGTACGAAATCTATAAATATTTTTTTTCAAATAAAATTATTATAGAAGTGTAAAACTAATTCTTTGAAATAGAATTGGTTAGATTAATTGGTCTGATTACAGCCATTGGGTGCTTCATGCTTCATATTGGATGTGCACAGATTATAATATATTATAAAAGTCAAGAACCTAGAAATAGGTGGAGTGCAACACTGTATCTTGTACTGCTATATTGTATACATATATGTAAAACTATTATTTTATAGGTATTATGAACACATTATCAACAATGGTTACAATGGAAGTGAAGCCTGATTACGAAACTATTTTAGATTACA
>DWMY01001651.1:0-13930 GCA_018249775.1 Heliconius hecalesia formosus
TGTTTATCACCCGATTGGATGTCAAACTAAGGCGACATGCCAGCTAAGAACTCGCACGCAAGCTGAGTGATTTCTGTAAAGAGACTTTACAGCTTGCAGCAAGGGTCCGCTCACATTGTACCGGGGTAGTATCTGCCATAACTTCGCTCTTACAACTCTGTCAAACGCCTTTTCCAAGTCCACAAAAGCACAAAAAACTTTTTGGTTAACGGCAAAAAATTTTTCCGTGATCATGCGGAGGGAAAAGATCTGAACCATACCTACGGTTACTACTACCTGGCTTATAGCTTGCGCAGTCTATCTGTGAACATTTGTCTTTATACAAAGGCACTATGACCGCACCTCGCCAATCGTCTGGGACTTCCCCTGATTTTCAGCATAAATTGCACAATAACCAGTCCAAGTCGCTTGGCCAACCATATTTGATCATGTCGGCAGTTCTTTTACACTGATTTCGCCATCAGCTACATCAAGACTCAACGTTTCGCTGTTACTTGAAATTGAGGTGTCATCACAATCGCTGCAAAACATGTATGATATACTTATTACATTAAATATATTACTGGTAAATGAAATGTTATTGACACACTTGAAAATAATAATAATTGAACGTTTCTTGGAGACGTACTAGCACACATATTATTTGTTTATACTAATTTGTCTAAAAATTCCGTAAAAAATGTAGTAATAAAGTAAAGCCTATGCACATTTTTTAAAAAAACTATATATTTTGAGCGGAATTAAATTTACTTATAGCAAGCTTTGTAGTTTAATATAATATTTGTGGTGACAAATTAACGTATTCTGGTTCTGGCAGTGGTTTAATTCCTTATCTGACAATTGTTTATTAATGATACAGTTAAAGTATCAGTAATAGCTATAATATGAGTAATTCTATACTACAAGAGTTTTTGTTGTTCATACGATCGTAGTATCACAAAATAAATTAGTGAGTGCTTCATTTTTAATAAATAAACGACTGTTCGTGTTAACATTCTGATACATATCTTATAACCACTAATAGCTAGAACATTTATTTTAATAACGCAATATAACTCTACACCATTAGCGATCAGTTTTTAATCCACCGCGCCGGCCTTGGCGTGACTGCGCGAGTACGCATTTACTTCTCTTTATTTATTTCTCGTCGGCCATTATTTAAAATTCATCATAATATGTTAGTTTCGATCGCTGTCGAAATATTTTCGTGTACAAAGTTATCTGTTACACGAAACTGAAACGCGCGATCAAATATTTGCTCAATTTGTTTGTAATTTTCGTGCGCGGAGTTTAAACAACGCTCAGTGATGAAATGAAAATGAGCGAGTGAATTATATCAGCTTAATACATCACAGAACGGAGGGCGACGGAGGGGGTGTGGGGCCGCTACCACCAGGGGGAGGGGAGGGGGGGGGGACGTACAAGACGAGAGCATCAATTACAAAAAAATGTTTGTTTGTTCATCCTGATTTATAACGTGTAAGTGTTCCGCGCGGGATTGTGTTTTAATATCATGATGTTCTTGTTTACACAATAATAGAATAATGTACGATTGTAGCAAAATAGTTGATACTGGAAAACATATTAGCGGAGAATTTTATAATTAACTTTTAAGCAACCTCGTATATACAGATTATCGTAATAAACCTTCTTATTGTTAAAGAACAGTCATTGTATGTACCTCCTAGTACTATAGCTACTACTACTAGCTACTATTGTTAACTATTTGTAATTACGGAATACCCATACAATTATATTGTATAAGTGATAAAAATACAGTTTGTATTACATCACAGAGGGCACCACGCATTTGCAATTCGCAGAGAGCTGAAGGTGAAAGGCATTTGATCTTAGCGATGCTGAACTCCGAAGGCAATCAAAAAGTTAGAGCTACGGAAGTGAATGCTATATTTAGTTATTTCTGATGAAAGTTTGTGTTTCCTACCACCCGACCGACTCCTCCCGACGAGGTAAACCTATAACTAATACAAGTAAGAGTATCCAAATCGATTAAAAACGAGAATATCTTACACAAAGTACTACATACTTATAACAAATTCATTTATTGCTTTTAATTTTTAAGCCTATCGTTATAGAGCTTGATTTGTAAACTCTTTAAATACATGAAAAAGAAATCATTTTTTTATATATATGTAGGAGCGTATCCGTATTTCCAATGTAAAAAGACACTGCCAACTTCTAACCAATAATTACTACCCTCATCTATTTTAATGATTTAACAGTTTTAACAAGCGCACAAAATGGTTTTTAAAACACTTGTTTTCCTTTTCTCGACATTTATTAAAAGAAAATATTTTAAATTATAATAATTTATTTATATATAATCGCATATTAACGTATTTTATTCAGAATGTACGCAACTCTAGTAATATAAAGCCGCAAACAATTATATGCTGCAAATGTGTCACAGAGTAATAGAACAGTGTCACGCTGTCACCTGACACACCTAGTTCAGCTGCAGTTGTAGCCAAAGACTCGATGTAACGTCCAAAGTTCAAATCTGACGTAAGGTTCATGCCAAGAAGCTCAAGATGGTCAGCTATCGGCACGGGTACATCTCGGAAAGTCGCAAGGGCAAGATCGAAGGAGCTCCGTTTTGCAGAGAATAAACACACTATCCTAAACCTATTGGGCTTAAAGTTAAACTGTATCTGTTCGGAGAGTAAAAATGTAGTTTTTATGTTAAATTTCAGTTAATATATAATTATATTAATCGATAACGACGTTTTGCTAAATTTACAGTAAAAATACAGATTTATTATAAAAATATATATATTTATTATAAGTATAGATATAGATTGCTATATAATATTCGCAGGGAAACTCATGCCTTGAGTTCATTCAAATGACGATAACTTTTTTTAAGAACCGATTTTTATGAAACAAACTTTAAATGTTAAGCTGAGTTAAAACAAAGCAATTGGTAAAAATGTTAAATCGGTTCCTTACTTTCGCAGATTAGCGTGATCATACATACCGACAGACAGACAGACAAGAAATTAAAAAAATATTTTTGCGTTCTATTATTCTTTTTAAGTGTTCCTTTATCCATTTCAGTCAAAATTACTAAATGTACAGACAAAATATTTTTATTGTTTTATTATATATAGAGATTAAATGAGTCAAATTATATTTAAACCATATGGATTAATTGATATATGGTTGGTATATTTATATATAATATGCACCATATTACATAAAAAATAATATAAAATTCTATATTGATATAATAAAACGGAAGAGTTTGTTTGTTTATTTAAACGATCGATATCTCTGGATTTTCCTAATTGTCGGACTTTTTTGTTTTGTATGAAAGCTATATTTTTCAGGAGTGCTAAAGGCTATGTAACATTACGGTTTAACTCTTAGTTAGCCTTAAATAACGAAATACCAATAATTAGGAGCGCCTTTGTATATACTTTAATCGCGTGCGCTGCAGAAATAGCTTAACGTATATAAGTACTACGAAAACATTCAATTCCATTAGTTCTAAAATAAAGTCATTTCAGCGTTTGGTGGACTAGTGCCGGCGTCGTACATTACAGTTTTCTCAAATCTGGCCCGACAATTACGGCAGACGATTATTGTCAGCCGTTGCAAACCATGATGGAGAAGCTAGCTGCTAAACAACCGAGCCTGGCCAATCGCTGCGCTCTACGCACTCTGCACAACAAACGACTACCAAATTAAAAGAGCTGCAATTGGAATGTTTAAGATGTCCACCGTACTCCGCGGACCCTCTGAGGGGGCAGTCGAAACCGCCTTCAAACATTTTATTGATTTTCGTCCGAATGATATTTTTAGTAAAGGGATCAATGAATTACCTATGAGATGGCAGAAGTGCATAGATAACAATGGTTTATACTTTGAATAAATAAATATATTATGTTGATAAATGTTCTCCGATACCAAACGAAAGTTTCATATGTAAGACCGAATCAAAGAGGGAGGATATTTACTTATTTACGTTTTTTGAGGATTATTTTAACATTCTTTTTATTAACATTATTATGATGTATATTTTTCGTAAGAAGTGTTACAATAATATAGGCACTTTCAAACGTTATGTTATTTTTGCCATAATTAGTTCGCGATATGTAAAGTTTTATGTAGTTTGCATTTCTTAGTCTGATTTTTTACATTGTGTTTTTGTAAATCTAATGTTTGTATGTATATCTTTAATAATAATAGTAAAAATATTTTACTGTGCACACCAAAAAAGAGAAATAAGAGAAAATACATCAACTTAAAGAAAAAGCCAGTCGTGGCGCAGGGGCACAAAGTGTCACTGTAAAACCGATTGGTTGTGGGTTCGATTTCCATTCGAGAAGATGAAATATTTACTTAAATTTATATTTCGATTTCTTCGCTCTGATGTTGAGGAAAAGCGCGGCGTTGAGTTCTGCCACTCAACACGCAATGCCTCCAGAATCCGGCAGAAAGCGGGGAACGGAAGGTTTTAATACTAGGTTCCTTCTGCCTACCCTGCTGTGTGCGGGTTTGATAAATATATAGGAGCTGTTTCATTATATGTATTTTTATTTGAAGTAAGGAAATCATATTTAATCCTAGAAAGATAGTCATATTTTTACGTACGTTAAAGATAGTCATGCGTAAGTTTGACGCATATTTTTTATTTGTCTATAGATCGGGACAATTTTATTATATATTATTGAAGAAAACATACATCATTATGTATTATACATATGTACAAATATTAAAAAGTACAGATAATTAATTTAAATTTATTTATTTTTTAGAAAAAAATGGTAAGTTTTTTCTTTATAAAAGTATTTTTTTCTGAAATAATTACAATTTTGTGTTATAAAAAGAATATTAGATTATATTACATACAAAAAAAACCTAAAAGTCAATCAGAAACAGCTTTGGCAAATATAAAAAATATGATGCTCTCCACAATACACTTTTTTGCATGTTATTTTTGAATTTAGCAAATTTTATAGAGCCAATAAATACAATGAATTGATTGCTAGTGCATAAATACTGATGACAGTTTCATGTTATATATTTTATTTTTTTTTACTTTTTGGCTTTTTTGCCTTTGCTCCAAATATTAAAAACATATATACGAGAAATATTATTAATTTCATACAATAATGATTATTTGTTCTTACAATACTCTGTCCACTCAGCCCTTAACTTCATTATAAAAGCGTTTATTTTTGCCCGTCGTCGGTCGGTCGGTATCATAAGATATATAACATTTTAAATGGTTTTGATTTATAGGAGGAAAAGGAAGCAGTCAAAACAAAACTATGCCCATGGACTGTAGTACATATATAATTATATATGTACTGTAGTCCATTTGTTTAAGTATTTATGTGTATGAAAAAATATATTCAATAAGATATCAAGTATAAAAAAGACGAAAACCAACAAAAATACTACAAATACATTGGTATTATATTTCAAAAATGGTGATACTTCTCTTAATCTTAATGATATATATCTAAGCTTCTAGCGACCAATGAGGTGATGATGAATGTCCTGTTCGCACTGAGAAGGATTCGCGATTTTACAAAGAGAGAGCAATATTTATAAAACGGATGCGTAAATTTTATGCAGACTATCTTTCGACGATTAAATAGTATTTTTATTAAGCCTTTTTTGTGACAAGCACCGTACAATGATTTTAATTACTCCCATTAAACATATTAGTTTAGATTTCATTTTATAAATATAGGCTTCCCATGTCATTCTGTTATCAAGAATCAGTCCTAATATAGTCCTATACGAATAATAAAAAAAAACTGAAAAGAATTAAGATACATGAACATTAAAACATATTTATTTTTGCAATGTAACAGAATGTGAGGAAAGGGAAATATCTAGTGAGCTTCTAATAGTAATGTTGACAATACAAGGGATCAGATAAGTCATCAATAATTCAAATAGTATACACATACTCGTATACGTACTTGTGTATTAAGAGATTGGTGAAAGTGGAGGAAGCAGAAGTAACCGCTACGTAAGTACTTTAATAATGGGTGAAGATAAAACGGAGTGTTGTTTGCCGTAGGGCGTTTTATTCGTGTTAGTTATACTTATGAGTGCAGTGCTCGTAAAAAAATATTTAAAATGTGGAAGACTGTATGTGACAAAGGTGGATGGCGATAGTTCTTCAGTAGAATGGAAGTAAATCAAGCGTTTATAACGATGTCTATACTCGTATTCCAAAGGTTTACAAATTTGTGAATATCGTACCACCACTTTATATTTAAGCAAGTTGATTAGTTGATATCAGATTATTATACTTAAAAATAATAAAAATATAGTGATAATACAAAATTATTACTAATTATATTTTATTAAATAATTATTATGTATATTATTATAATCATTATAAATTAATTATTATTGTTAATCAAATAATATCATAATGAAGTACAAACATATTAAATAGCGGGTGGTATAATGCGAGGTATTATATTAGCATATCTGTTACATGAACTCCCATCATTGCGAAGAAAAAACACACCCTGTTAATTTTCACGCTGTATAGCATTTAGCAGAGTTCGCAGAGAACTAAACCCCACGTTCTGTCTTATTACCAGAAAGAAACGAAGAAATTAAAGTAATTAATTCTTCTAAGTAGGAATCGAACCCACATCCGGAATTACGGTCAAACGCTGATGAGTTGCGTATCACTGGTAAGTGCATTGCCTATTTTATGCCCGCCACAAACAGCAAATATTCGAGGTTCGAGCCCCGCAGGGGGCGCCCTTACAGTCGTCGACTCCTCTCAAGCAGCCATGTAGTGCTTGCATTTCTTCCGGGACTGAGTACCCTCTTCCCCACCCACCCGGTGTCGCTGTAAAGGCCAATAGGGCTAACCGCATTTACCTCAAGTTCAAAAAAAAAAAAAAAAAAAAAGCAAATATTCGATGAACTATTATTTTTTCATTATTTCACTGGGTACCTTTTGTAGCTCAAAATTTTATCCGATTTCATTAAAAAAATCGAAGCTTGCGAAAATTAAGAACAGGTTTTAATATTTCACTTGAAATTTTAATATTCCTCTAGAGTTTCCGCTTAAATTGGCAATTTTTAAAACTGAGTTTATGCTCTGTCGTACTTAATTAAGAAGTGATGTTTATTTTACAGTGCTTGTTAAAATTGTAGCGTTGATATATATCAACTACTACTTATATAGGTAGTACACAAACGGTGAAAAGAAGAAATTAAAATAAATTTGAAAGTTAAAAATTACAAGTATCAGATAATTTATTATTAGAATTGATCACCACTCTGAAAGAAGGGTGTGAAAATAATAATCTAAGCCTGAATGCGAGTAATCTAAGCCTGGTTGCAAGATAATCGTAAACGGCAAGATTTTAGAAAAAGTTAATGAAGTGATATCTGGGAAGTACGTTTAGCATGCGGCATATTACTGCCGGTATCAAGGTGAACGGTGCCTCAGCTGCTTGAGAAGATGGCAAAACGTCCGCACAGTTGCACGTTGGACCATACACAATGCAGTGCTGGTACCGACGATTTTAATGTAATACAGCAGCGAAACGTGGATATTATAGAAGAAGAACGAAAAAAAGAATAATGCTGTAGAAATGTGATCTCTTTGTAAGATACGCAGTCAGTTTACCTGATCGAATCCACAATGAAGAGATACAGAGAATAGCAGCTAATAGCAAAGATGTCACTGTGAGAATGAAAAAGAACGTGCTCTGGTGGTTTGGGCACTGGGATATATGAAGGAAAAGTCAGCGGTAAAAGAGGTAGCAAGAGACTTCAGTTGATTTCGAAAGAAGGTCATGTAAAATGCAAATGAGGATCCCCGGAGGTCGTGCGGGTTGATGACAGTGGACGAGGCGAAAGAGATATGCTGAAACCGTACCGTTTAGTGCCCCCTTTCCCTACCTATCCCGCTAGGGATACAGAGTGAAGCTAAAAAGATGTATAGATTCGATTCCTATATTCGATAATTCAATTTGAATATAACCAGAATTAATGAACATGAGCTCGTGTTCTACATTAAGCAAGCTCTTCGCAGACGAAGAGACAGTTTAAATGGGGATCTACAATTAATTATAATCGGTAATTTAATTAAAATATATATTTACGTATGTCGTATAATATAAATGTAACTAATCGTTGTCTGTACATGGAATATTATACGAGAAAATCTATCATTGGGGGCATTTAACAATATATCCAAGGTTATGATTTTTATATGTGCATATATGCGCGCTAATGTCAGTAACAGATTAATCGATTTAATTGCAGTTTCCACTATTGTCTTTCTGGTAAAACTTCCTTTTACTATGGAATAGTAATAATTTTATTATTTCCTTGCTCTAGTAACTAAACAAAGCGCGGCGTTGCGTTCCGTCACTCAACACGTAATATCTCGAATTTTCGATATATTACGTGTTGAGTGACCTAACCCTAGGTGCTCTCTGCCTACCCTGATATTTGTGGAATGTGTGAAAAAAAAGGTAATATTATTACATCACGAAAGCAATTCAGATTATAATAATAAATAATAATGGTGTAGTTCAAGCGGACAATGTCGTGAGAGGGTCGCTAGTATATATTATATATATACAGGGCGATCGCGCGTCGGTCCCACTCGCGACGCCTCCGTCCCATTAGTTAATGTACGGCGTCGCCCGCTAATTGCCTTCGCCGCCAGTACGAGACGCTAGAGTTGCTACAGAGTCACTCATTTGCGAGTATAAGCAACCATATCACTTTTTACCATAACAATTATATCTATACTAACATCATAAAACTGAAGACGTTGTTTGGTTGTACAATGATGCTAATCTCAGGACTTACTAAGTCGACTTGAATAATTCTTTTGGTGTTGGCTAGTTAATTATCGAATAAGGCTATTAATCATTTGGTGTCCCGCCGCACCTGCACCTGGGGTCGAAGTACTTAGGATGTGTCATGTATAATGTGTCATACACAAGTCTTGGCTACTTCTTATGTATCTTATTATTCAGGCGAACCTATAGATACAGCTAATGACGAGACAATTGAGATGGTTTAATTTATGTCTTGCATAAAGTTTCCACATGGCTTTATGTATTTGAAAAAGCGGAAACATATCGTTTCGTTTCATTTAGAAAACAGCCAATTCCAGTATGGGGGATCCCGCACCAACCTTACAACTTAAACTTCCTACATGTCTCTATCAAAATAAACTGTCATCTCTTACAAAAACAGTACCTAGTGTAGTGGTAGATACTGTTTATTAATAAATATCTTTTATCCAAATATCTTTTTTTAAATGAAACTTCTTACTTTCTTACTGCTATCTAAATTTCAATATTAGCAATGTCATTTGCTTATATTGAAAATGTAAAATATTTAATAGAATTAAACATCAAGGTAAAGTAATTACTTCGATGTTTAATTCCATTAAATATTTTAATAATTAAAATTGTTAAACTTCATTCGTCATTCACAAAGACTCTTTGAGTTATTTCCGACCTAAGATTAACCTTTTAATATTTTTTAAAGGTGAGTTAAAATATCCCCGACGCCAACGTGATATTAAATACGTATTTAAATACGTTGATTGTGGGTCTAGTTATTTGTATTTTTAAATAGGTACTATATAATTATATTAGTATACGTTTTTCATAATTATGGATTCTGAGGAAATCTAAAACCAGAAAGAATCTAAGAAAAAAAAAAAAAAACAGACAAGTGCGAGTCGGGCTCGCCTAACGAGGGTTCCGTAAATTGGAGGTCTTGAGCTTTTTCTGAAATTCAGTTCTTAGTTTAGCCAGAGCCTATATATACCAAATTTTGTTTCTGTTTTATGGCAATTATTTTTTATGATTTAACTACAAATGTATACTTTTCAGATTTTTTCTTTTACTGGTACTACCTGTTAGTTGCCAAATTTCATAATTGTAGGTCAACCGGAAGTTCCCTATGAATTTTGATTCCCTTTATAGTGCCGAAATACTTGTTTTTTGCGATATAAAGGACCATATCTTTTTTCTAAGTAAATATAGAAATATGTTTTTTATCAGGAAATCATGTGACCGTACATCTGAGTATAAGGTTTGAATTACGGTACAGTATGTACCTTGGTTATATAAGTTGTACATAAATAACATAGTTAGTTATATCCCGCAGTACGCCCGCGGTACGTAACCTATGCTAATGCTAGCCATTTGGTAAGGTTGTTGACAGATTGTATGACTTGGTATACAACTAGTAGGAGTGTGTGCCGTGCGTTAATTTAACATATCGGCCGCCTTGCGGTAGTGCGTTCGTTCCAACGACTTATATTGATCTCACAAATCAATCAACATCACAAATCACCATTCTAATACAATCTTAATATAAACAAGCGTATCAAGTACCTTCAGACTGATCACACACAAACGTCCCGGAGAGTTCAATAAGACTGTCGCAGCCGCAGTCTGGTAGGAATTCACGGTGCAGGGGCGGGGCTTTTAATTAAACTTTAAAAGAAAATACAAACTAAATCTAATACTAAAATATATTTAAGACTACTACCTTCGATGTTAGAAGAACAGTAATCTATCTAAGCCTAAATTAATCTAACTTAACCTACGACTTAATTATTCCATATTAGAATAATAAGTGATTGAAAAGAAGAAATTCTTTCCATCGGCGCCGGTCCCCCTCTCTCGTTGTCAGCAGCTCGTGGCGCTCGGCCGCCTGTCACACCGACTATGATATATCTAAACATTTTCCTATTAAATACGATAATTTAAATTTAGGATTTCGTGTGGAGTAGCGAGACTCAACGCCGCGCTTTCCATCACCACAACGAGAAAATGAAAATATTAATTATCTTATTTCGTTGAGTGGGAATCGAGCTCACGACCTGACTTGTTTGCAGCCACACGCTTGTGTCCCTGTGCCATGACTATTCTCACCATAAATAACATCGTAATATCCTAACGCAAATATAATATTTAAATATTTGCAAATGAAGGAAGTACGGGAAATTTATTATTCATAATAACTTACTAATCTTGATTTAGTTGCTCTATTTTATAGAAAATTGACTAAAACAAAAGTGATATATTCAATATATTTTCATATAGTAATATTTATTTGTATTTAAATTTCTCATATATAAATGTAGTTTTTCAAAGCTACATTTCCTTTTGATCACTTGTTGCTTTGAAAGGTCTTTTTATCGTTTCTATTGCGGGAGGGTTTCCGAGGCGTCGCTGTTTACGACGAATAGGCAATACTGCTATTGGTATCGTCATTGTATGTTTGTTTATGCCATCTTTATGTTGCACGACATAGCGGTTCAGTGGCGGCAGTCGGAACTCAACGTCGCACTTTGTCTTGTACCAGAGCGATAGGCGTGGCTCCGAGTGGCAGCTGAACTTACGCCCGACACGTTTACAGACAGACACTGTACTGATGCGTCACGGCGGCCTTTTGTTTATTTGCTGATATTTATAAAATGTTTTAGAGTTTGTAGTTTTTTTACAAATTACCATTAGAATTTATATTTTTTTCCAATTTATTTTTATGTTATTTTTTCCAATTTACGTTACATTTAGTTTTTGGTAGCTGTGTGTGTGTGTCCTAGTAGTAGGAATGTAATATATCAGTTGTAACCGACCACCGACCACCGCCCGCCGCCCGCCGCCCGCCGCCCTACGTGCTCTATATACTGTAAAATATACTGCTTTTACTGAAAACTTTTGTTACTAGGAGACACGACTAAACATTATTACTATCATACTTAACTGGATTCAAGGCGGATTCGAGTCCCGCTCCGTTAAAATTTTTATACGTTTTCTATATAAACATTTTTCTTTCTTAAGTGTGGAATAACACTTTAAAAAAAATGTTACTATCAATAACAATAATCTGTTTATTAATCTTTAGGTTGTAAGTAGGTGTTTTTCAATCCTTTTTAGGGCTCAAAAGGAAACACATCTTATAGGATCACTTTACAGTGCGTCTGTCCGTTTGTCAACACTATATAACTCGGGAGCGCGTGGAGATATCAAGATGATATTAACCATCTAAGTCAACGCAACAGTTACAATATGAATAAAGGAAAAAATCCGAAAAGGGAAAATTTATAAGTGTTTTATAGAAAAACAATCACAAACTTATAATTGTAGGTCATTTCATACTCAATGAGTTACGCCGACTTACGTTTTTCAAATTTTACAAATTACACTAGTCGTCGTCCGAAGCCCTCGATGAGACAATCTAACTCGCACTTGGCTGATTTTTATTTTTATATTCTAAAAGGCGCAGGGCAACAGCGTCGTAAGCGCGACGGTTGTGAGTTCGACTCCAACTACATGTGAATGTATTGCTTTCATTCCGTCGCTCATAGAATGAATAAAGTTTGAGTTCCACTATTCAATACGTAATATTTAGAATATTTTCATAACACTAGGTTAACCCCTGTTTACCGCGCACAAGCAGGATACAGCGCGAAACTAAAAAAAATAAGAGCAAAGTAAGTCTGTTAAAAAAAGATCTAATAAAAATGTTATTGGCAACCATAAATAATAACAGAACGGAGCAAGCCTGCAACTAATAGTACTGACATACATTTACATTACATTGTTTACACTCAGAGAGTATGCGACCGTCGACGTACAGGAGGTACACTAACGATCTAACTTTGTAGGTGTCAACTCTCGGCGACACTCGCCACTCGACACCCAATACTATTTGTAGAACACGCAAGGCTTCACCGAATGTCACAGTTTAAAATGTCAACGCATCGACTCTAACGAGAGACAGTTAACTACCATCCCCCACCCCCACCCCCCGGGTCCCGTCGCGGCTTGTATGATATCCACACGAGGGTAATTTCCGGAGCGTTCAATTCACAGATTGAACTTTTATTGTGTGAACTTTCTCTCGACCGGAACATGTAAAACATGATTGTGACACACTGACAACAGTTCTTGGTTGTCTGACAACATGACAGTTGCAAGTTCGATTTAAGTTCGGAGGAATTAATTATTTTCATTTCCTCGCTGCGGTGACAAGCCAAAGTGCGGCGTTGAGTTTTGCCACTCAACATGTAACGCCTCGTGCCTGCCTCGGAAATTAGAAGCGTGGGGAACGAGTATCTCAACACTAGGTTCCCCTTCAAAATTTATTTTAAAGGGGATTGCATTTCTCAAAAACCAAATAAAATTAAATAACACATAATTAAATACTTAATATTTTCGTTTTTAATAGTTTTTACACGTATGTGTAAAGATATTAATGTATTATACATTGAAGTAGCTCAATGTTCCGTTCCAATTAAAACACACTCACGAAGTAACGAGACACGAACGTTATTGGTGCGACTAACTTGTGTCAGTTAGTATGATGTACTTAACTTACCATTTAAATGTTATATAGTGAAATATTTGGTATTCTATCACAGATGCTTCACAATGTGTAAACTACAGTTATACCATTTGTCCAATAACATATTATTTATATTCAATGTTATAGTAAAAGTAGTGATAAACCTACTATAGATACGAGAAATAAAGATAAGCTTGAAAATTAATGTAATTAATATTAATTGAATCTCACAAAAGATACCTGCCAGTCTATAAAATAATTAAATTTTAACATTGATATTGAAAAAAACAACTGTTGAGTTTGTTGCTGATGCTGTTTATCAGAAATAATAGATCGGTGATACCTTCCTCAGCGCTTATCCTGACGTTCATCCAAGTATTAAAAAATAACTATAATTGGAGACTCGACTGTTTTCAGCTGTCCGCTTCGCGTGGCCATCGCCATATATGTTATCTGTATATCCCACCCAAAACAAAAATGTGAAAGGCTGCCAAGTTCGATAATATGGGAATGCTTCACCTATAAAAGAAGTAAGATCTGGATAAGTACCAAGTTCCATACACATACCTCACCTAAAAATAGT
>DWMY01001652.1:0-13928 GCA_018249775.1 Heliconius hecalesia formosus
GAATAGATTCGTTCAAAATCAATTTTTAACAAAATCGACTATGGGATGGACAATACAAATAGCTTTTGAAACAACGTACGTATGTAGTTTGAAACAGTCAGTTTAACTTGAAATTTGTTGTTTTTTTTATACCAATACTGATTGTCTTTCATACATCATTTGTATAAGCCGTCGTGGCGCAGGGGCACAAGGTCTGCCCTGTCTGTAACGCGACGATTGTGACTTCGAAGCCCACTTGAGGAAGAAATGAAAATATTAATAAATAGTAGTTCATTATTTGTACGTTTTGGCACCCATGCAAAAGCCCGACGTTGAGATCTGCCGCTCAACGGGCAATGCCTCGAAAAATAGGAAACGGAACGTAGGGAACGGAGTGTCTTAACTCTAGGTTCTCTATGCCTATCACATTGTGTGCGGGATACAGCGTGAAGTTGATAATATTTGAAAGGTATGGGTTAATAATATATAAATGGTATAAGCATACTAACACAATCACGTGCCTAGAAGACAGCCGTGCAGCTTGTGGGAGTAGATGTGTTGGTGGTCTGTTAAGTGGGTGTTTCTAAAAAAGCGTTCTCTTTTTGTGTAGTTTTATATACTTTGTACCGTACAACCTCCTTCGTGTGTGGGACTTGATTTGGGGGGATTGGTGTAGTGATTAGGGCAAAATTGATACTTCCGGAACGCCTTCATCAAAGCTAATGCAATATAATATTGTAATAAAATAAAAAAGCCAATGCAATATAATATTGTAAGATATTTTTCCATTTTCAATTATATATATATTCATATTCACATTATTAATATGTATGTATATTTTATATTAGCGGCCCACACGCAGCTCCTCCCCCTTATTTATTTAATATTATAACAGTGTATTTAGGTATATTGGTAAATTATTTTAGTATGGTCATCTATACTGCACTTAATAAATCATAATTTTTATTTGTTTAATAAATCATAAGTTTTATTGTTACTTTTTTAAATAAGTATTTTTCTTTCCTAAGTGTGGAATAACACTTTAAAAATGTTTAAAAAAAAAGTTTTATTGTTTTTGGATTTTATTTGATTTTGCTTGCAAACATTGTCATATTTAATACGAAAATATTTAGTAATTTCTTATCGATCTAGGTGAGCGGTGCGCGCGCGCATACGTTAATTTGGGTTTTTCTCACGTAAACTCCTATCCCGTTGCAATTCCGGGATAAAAAGAAGCCTATACGAGTACGTTGCTCCTTTTTTTTCGAACTTGAGGTAAATGCTGTTAGCCCTATTGGCCTTTACAGCGACACCGGGTGGGTAAGGGAGAGGGTACTCTGTCCCAGAAGAAATGCAAGCACTACCTGGCTGCTTGAGAGGAGTCGACGACTGTAAGGGCGCCCCCTGCGGGGCTCGAACCTCGGCTTACAACCGTCGAGCGGGCTGGGAATTTCCCTATGCTAAACAAAGCCAGCCGCGACGTGAAGCCGCGACTGGGGACAAATAATTAGACTAATCTAAGGGAGCTAACGGTCCCTAACCGCTGGGCACGACCGCGCCGAGACGCGGCCGAGCCGTGGAATATACTGGACTTCGTCGTCGATTCCGTCGACGACGGTGTTTGTGTCATGTATGTATAGTGTGTTTCCTACCTACATACGAGGCATTCGCAATCGTATTGGCGTCATCTGGGTCTAAAAGGACGCTCCGCGGGCGTCTACGTTTAGGGTGCGCGTTGGGAGTATAATCACAAGCCGTGATTATTAGAGGGTTCGCGTGCGAGCCTGCGCGCTCAAAGTAGCGCAACGCTAAGCGCTTGCAGTGCTCGTTAATCGATTCCAGTTCAAAATCTCTGTGTAGGTCGACGTTACGTACGAACCAGGGACAACCCGATGCGATACGTAAGAATTTATTTTGACCTTTTTGTAAGGGATCAAAGTTAGTGTGCGCGAACGCAACACAAGCGTATGACATTATTGGCCTAATACAAGTTTTGTATAGTGTCAGCTTATGTCTAAGTGACATTTTACTCCGCTTGTTAATGAGCCAGAAGAGTCGGTTGAGAACGAATTTTGCTTTATTGCAAACTTTCGTGATATGGGGTCTGAAAGAAAATCTAGAGTCTAGAGTGATACCTAGATATTTGACTTGCTTTTCCCAAGGGATAGGCTTGTCTAATAGACGTATGGTAGAGACCTGTATATGGCGAGCCATAGGGAAGAGGATGGCTTTGCTTTTCTCGGGATTAACCTCGATTCTCCATAGGCGGAACCACTCACCGAGTGCGTGGGCCGCTGCGTTGCTCCTTAAATCATCTATTTTTATGTGAAAGTCCCATAAAAATCGGTTCAGCTATTCCGGTGATGCACGTGAAATTACTATTTCAATTTTATTTGAAATACATTACAGCCCGATATAAATAAATTTGCAAACATATTACGTATAATAATAGAATAGAATATGTAGAAAAAAATTTAAAACGACAATTTATAACAGGTTAGCCAGTTGACCAAGCATCCATCTCAACGAGCTTTGGATATAGCCACCAGTTTATATTCTCAGTTGCGATTTATTAAAGTACTTATTTCTCTCGGTTTTACTTCAGTAATTTAGCTAATTCTCTACTAGTCGTCGCCCGTAATTATGCTTGCGAGGACCTTGAGACGTAAAAAAACCGACCTCAATCAAATCCAATAATTAGAACCTAACCAAACTCTCACCAAACTACCTTTGAAATGTAGCCTTTTCAATAAAAAAGAATTATAGAATATTGTGTTGTTAGTGTGATATTGAGTTATTCGTCCATTTGTCACAGACTTAATGCAATTTAAAGACTTATGTGAGTTTCTTATTGATAGCATTGTCAAAGGGGGACCAAATTTAAATAAGGGAAGCACTAGCTTTCAAATAGAAAAAGAATCATCATAATCGATTTACCCAGTCAAAAATTCTGAGGTAACAAAAAAATACAGACGAATTGATAACTTCCTTCTTTTACAGGAGTCGGTTTAAAAATGGTAAAAATATCGTATTTATAAATCAACAATACGTTAATTTATTTAATTCTATTTTAACAAGTGATAATTGTTAAGACGAATTTCAACAAAACTAATTTCAACTGAACCAGAGTTGCCCTCAATGCGGTTAAATCCTACGCTGACATGTCTTAGAAATCTGTTACAAAATCTTCGTGAACTTTAATTTATTTATATATTAGAGAAAATATATACATAAATTAAACTAAATTAAATCAG
Source organism: Heliconius hecalesia formosus (assembly GCA_018249775.1). Classification (NCBI taxonomy): domain Eukaryota; kingdom Metazoa; phylum Arthropoda; class Insecta; order Lepidoptera; family Nymphalidae; genus Heliconius; species Heliconius hecalesia. The sequence continues at coordinate 3,234 of DWMY01001652.1, forward strand.
CTTTACGCTGTATCCTGCCCACAGCAGGGTAGGCAGAGGGAACATAGTTTTAAGACACTCCGTTCGTCACTTTCTGCCGAATTCCGGAGGCATTGTGTGTTAAGTGGAAAAACTCAACGCCGCGCTTTGCCTCGACACCAGAGCGAAGAAATGGAAATATAATTTTAAGTAAATATTTCATATCCTCGAATGGGGATCGAACCCACAACCAGTCGGTTTTACAGTCGTACTTCGTGCCGCTGCGCCACGACTGGCCTCAAAACTTCCATTTTTTTTACGTTTTCTAAATAAGTTATAGAGAAAATATCCAAGAAGTGAACATTTATAGATATTTCATAGAAAGAAATTATAACAAACTTACAATTGTACTTCATTTCATTCAAAATGAGTGCATAATTATATCTGCAAAATTTAATTTAGCAGATAAAAATATAAAATATAAAATATTAAAGATCTATGGCCCCTTGAAGCGCAGAAAAATCAAGCTTCTTAGTAAACGCAATCAGAAGATACGCACGTATCGATTTTGCTGCATTTTATATGAAATTCGCCGCGTAATAAAAGCTAATAGGATACTTACAGTGGACAAACAGCTATGAAATTCGGAAAAGTGAAAATTCATAGATATTTCATAGAAAAATATCATTACAAATTTTTATTTCTTCTCTTTTATTTCACTCATACAAAATGAGTGCATTTGTCCGCAAACTTAAGTTTGTCAACTTTTATAAGTTCTATTTCCCGTTCACCTGCAATTCTGAAATTGCAAGCTATTCAGGATTGTAGATGAATGGCAAGTCCGAAAATAATAACGTATCTCGTACACATTTGTTTATACTATATAAGAATAGTTTAAGTAAAATTTTCCACAACTTAACACCGTGATGAATTACCAGAAATTACATAAAAATTATTACTTTGAAAGTCAAATCGTTTTAAATACCTATTGAAATATTCATCATAATATATATTCGAAATGTAAGTTTTTGAACGCAATTAAAAATTAATTAGGCCACGCTTGGAATCCTGAAGCGGTAGATTTGTACAACGTAATACTTAACGAATTACTTTAAAGTAATTTCTATATTTTTATTTATAACACGTGTTTTAAGTTGTTGTTCATTTTTATAGGAGAGTTTTTCGCCTCTCGCTTCGCTCGTTGTTAATATTATTAGTATTAAGAAAAAGAAGAGTATAAAATTTTGCATGTAGTGGGATGTTAGTTTCTGAGATCAGCGCCGTCAACCAAACCAGCAACATCCACATCCTAGTACTCGTATAGATACTGTCGATATTAAATTTCTATTCTTAACATAATCAAAACGTATATTTTTTGCTTCGTGTTTTTACCATACCATAGCAGGAGAGTCAGAGGAACGTAGACTTTGTGCTGAACACCCAAATTCGATATGCTACTTGTTGAGAGGCAAGTCCATGTAATACTCTATCTTTACAAAGCGGGAAAATATTTCTATATTTTTTAGCTTCACGTTGTATCCTGCGAGGGAACCTGGGAAACTAGTGTTAAGACATTCCATTCCTAATAAGACACTTCCATTACCCACTTTCCACTGAATTTTGGAGGTATCGCGTGTTAAGTGGCGGAACTCAACTTATGTGAGTTTCTTATTGTGTTCAAAATCCATGGAAAATTAATATAGTCAGGTAACATGATAGCCTCTGTTGAACTTTAACATACTATAACTATTATATAACAACTAGTTGTTACACGCGGCTTCGCCAAGATGCTCAAATGATGTCTAAAATTTTGTTTGACATATACCGTACTTTTTTTTATTGCACATAAAATTTACACAAATTATATACAAAATTAACAGAAACAACATGTACAATAAGGCGGCTATATCGCTTAGAGCGATTTCTTCCAGGCAACCTTTGGTTGTTGGAGTTGTATAAAAAAGATGGTAGGTGGTGCATTAAATTGCAGGAGATTATTTAAAAATTAATTTAAGTGACCGAAGTTACTCAGACCGCAGGTAGTAATAAGCTTATAGCGTCCTTTATAAACGGACTATGAAATAAAAACATTTTTTAAATCCAACCAGAAGTTCTTAAAATTAGCGCGTTTAAGCAAACAAAATATCAACGGCCCCTACATCCCTAATGCAAATAATTTTTATTGTTGTTTTGGACTACTTATAAGGGAAATTTTCGATTACATACACGTTTAAAAATTCATAAATAACTATTTGTTTGAAAATTTGAAAAAAAAATGTTATCAAAACTACACTTCTTAGTAGTTAAAAAGAATAATTTAATTATATATATTTGCGATTTTTCACTTTTAGTACTTACTACTACTACTACTACTACGGACTATTGATATTTATCTTTGTAATATAAGTACTCGTAAATATAGATAATATATTATATTATAAATGCACCAGCAGTATTCTCCAATATTGTATTACAATGAATGCCGTACCCATTGAGGGCTTCTGCCTCCGAAATGGAAAAGCCAATGAAGCTGGAGCCACTAAGTAAGAAGGTCAGTCGAGACGCAGGGGCAGTGTGACTAAATGTGTTGGTAAACGCGACTGGTTGTGCAATGCCTCTAAAATTCTCTCTAAGTCGCGAATAAAGTATATATTTTATTTTGTATTTTTTAAGAATATTCATTGATCTCCGTTTAAGAACTTAATAGAGAATAGTACATTTATTAGTAATTTTTCTTAAGATGCTAATATTATGAAGTTTTATATATTAAAATTATAGCTATCCCACCAGAAAATTCCTCATTTTTGACTACGTCGATAAAATAGTAGGGATCTTTATGTTTGCCAACTTTTGAGTTTATTCTGAATGTAAGAAGAGTTCCAGATTTAATTAGAAAATTTATTTTATACAGGCTACATTATATTTATATGTTAGTGAATTTCCAATTTGTACTTGACTTTAAATAAATGCCAAATGATAAAAATAGTCAATTCATATCATAAGATTTAATTACATCCCGAGTGCTCTTATAACTTGTCATCCATATAGATCTCTTATAGTTTTGTTGGTGAACTCGAAAACGACGCATTATTCAATATTTAACTTGCCTCTTATTCACATTTATGTTTTTGATGAGATACAATATTAAATAGTATAAACGGCTCCAAAATTGCTTAAATAATATTACACACGGCGCGTTGTAAATTATTTTTCTGACTTAACTGGAGACGCTCTTGAGATATAAGAGAGAAAAATCTAAAATAAAATTTAAAATTAAATCTAAAATAGATTTTAATTTTAAATATGTTTTTTACTTTTTACCACTTTTATATTTAGCGGCCACAGCAAGATCTCCGTATTTCCGTCTCCGTCTCCATATTTTCTGTAATTAAAAAAAAACTCAACGTTGCACTTTGATTAAACATTCTACATTTGCTAGAGCGTAAATCGAACCCACACTTGTTGCTTGTACACTCAAAAAATCTATATTCTAAAGTCTCAATCTAAAGAAAAATGTAACATTCAGAAATTCTGAAATTCGCTTTTTCCATAGCTCCTCCTTTGTGAGGATCAAATTTAATATATTTACTGTGTGTTTATATTTCATGGACGTTCTTTTTTACAGATTTACGTAATTTAGAAGACACAAGAACATTTTTATTACGGTACAGTGTACGGGCTTATAAGCCTCTCGTGATTCATTAATATTTTATGAATTCGTTCTTTTATGAAGACGGCCTCAGGCTCAGTAGCACAGCGTGTCATTGTAAACGCGGCGGTTGTGGGCTCGATTCCTACTTAGGGGGGTGGATTGTTGTAAAATGATTGCTTAAACTTAATATTGTATTAAAACCAAAGGATTTAATACATATAAAAATATGTATACAATGTTTCATAACAATCGGTTGAGTAGTTTTAGCGTGAAAGCGTAACAAACAAACTTACATTCACATTTGTAATAGTACGATTTCATTCGTTGGGTTCTGCCAAAGAGCCTACAATGTCTGTAAAAGGATGATAAGTGGTAAACAAACATACAACTACCACTACACATCACTCTGCCTCACTAATATAATATAGCGTAAAAATAAAAGAAGGAAAAGACTAAGTTCACAAACAAGTACGAAAATAAATCTATCAGTTTGTCTGTCTATTATTTATTCAAGAACAAACTATTGGATTGACATTGGAGTATTAACGAAACTCGAGTTCTACCGTAGGCCACTCTTTGTCCAGAAAATATAAAAAGTTTTCGCAGCAAATAATAAATACAGACGTTTTTAGTATTCCGAACCTCAAAAGGGAAAAAACGGAATCCTTATAGGATCACCTTGTTGTCCGTCTGAGCAATTATCTTGTGATCGCGTGGACGTATCAATCTAAAGTTAATATGAAATAATTAGGTCTATTATTTCTTGAAGCAGAGAAAAAATGAAACTTCTAAGTCAATTCAATAAAAAAAATGTTTGCATCGTTTTTGCTGTATGTTGTATGAAATTCGCTGCGGAATCGAAATCTATACTTTTCGTTGACCAATAATTATGAAATTTGGCAAGAAGTGACTGCAAATTAAGAAAAAATATAAAACACACAAAAAAACAAAACAAAACAAAAATCATAAGACACTTATAACTGTAGTTCATTTCATATTACTTATCTCTCTAATTATCAAACTTAAATTTTTGGACAACAAACAAAATGAGTGCATAAGTCCAAAAATGTAAGTTTGATAATTTTTATAAGTTGTAATTTTCATTGAAATAAAATAACAAAATTGGCACGGAACCCTCGAAACGCGTGTCCGACACGCACTCGATCTGTTTTTTAGGTTCACATTGTATCCCACATATAACAAGGTAGACAGAGGTAACCAAGTGTCTTACACACTCTGTTCCCCACTTTCTGCTCGGTTTTTGAGACATTGCGTGTTGAATGTCAAAATCAACGCCGCGCGCTTTGTCTTACAAGGGAAAAGAAATTAAAATATTTCACTCTCTCCAGTGGGAATCGAATTCAAAACCTTCGTGCTTATAATCAGACGCTGCGCCACTGCGCCACTATGGCCTCATTCGTTTTACATTAAAATATAAAATTAACGAAATGTTCAATAGAGAAAATATTTTGTAATTTCATAATATATCAACTTATATCGTTTTCATAGAGAATACTTCCACGGGGTTGACTTCTGCCACTCAACACGCAAAGCCTCGAAAATTCGGCAGAAGATGGTTAAAAGAAGGCTCCTATGTGCGTGAAGGTAAAAAAAATGCTATTCAATTCAAATACAAGTATATATTATTTTAATCACCGCTTTGGTAGACAAAGCGATGCTGAGTTCCCCCACTTATCACTTAATGTCTTGAAAATTGATTAAAGAAGTTAACCTTAACAATAGGCTCCTTCTGTGACTGCGTTCTTTCAGGGATAAAATGTGAACAATATACGCGTGATTAATATATGCGTTCACGTTTTTTGAGTGAAATGAAATGAAGATAACTAAAAGGTACGATTGGTTACATCAAAATCGGTTGCCTTATTAGATATAGATAAATGGGCTATCAGACCTAAAAATATTTTTTTCAATTTAAACCAAATAGTTCCTGAAATTAATCCAGTCAACCTAATAAACTCGTCAGGTATATAGTATTATAAAAATATAAGCATTATATTTAAATCTATTTTATGTCGTTATGCCCGTCGTTGTCGTCGACCAATATCGATCTCAACTCGAGGGCATGAATCTTTATTTCTTAATATTTTCATTTTCTCGCACTGGCACCAAGGCAAAAGCCCGGAGTTGAGTTACGCCAAGACGGAATGCCTTGCAAAATTCGGCGAACAGGGAAACGGAAAATGTTCCCTCTGCCTACCCTGCCGTATACGGATACAGCGTGAAGCTGATTTAATCCAGTATAAAATAAACTTTTCAAGTAGCTATAGTTATATCTAATACCTACAGTAGGTGAATGCAAACGAAACTACATTTTATTTTTAGTTTCGTACTTTAATAGATCCACGGGGATTCTAATTTTGCCAAGCTTCGTCTCTGTCGCATTCAGGCTTCCCGCTGCCAACTCTAAACGAATTTGGTAAAGGAATTTCACAGTTTTTGCACATTTTATATACCTACACTAGGTAGGTTACAACAAATTGTAATTTAATGCACCTAGAATTTAAGTGAAGTTATATTTTTAGTATTTGTAATCCATATTATTCCTGTATTCTCACGTTATGATTATATTTTAGATGAGCTTATTCGGATATATGGGGAAGCCCCGTCTGTCTGAATAGTTTAATAAAGGCTATCTAACATGCCCAAAGGCTTTACTGCTTACTTTATAATTTGTGAAAATGACTAAAGATAAAAAAGAAAGCAAAATAATGAACAACGGAGTGTCGCATCATTACTTTCTTCCAATAATGTCCTACCTTAGGTTTCTTTTTTGTTCCAAACAATCCTATTATACAACAAAATAAAAAAAATCAACTTCACGCAATATCTCTTATACAGCAGGGTAGACAAAGGGAACACAAGGAGGGAGGGCTTGTTGAGTGGTTTGCCTTGGTGCCAGAGCGAAGAAATGAAAATATTAAAGATATAATAACTCATTCTCTCTAGTGGAGATCGAACCCACAACCGTCGCGTCGCCGTCGCGACTTCCCTTGTGCCTTTTGTACAATTTAAAATCAAACAACAACAACAACAAATCACAGTTCAGTGCTGCCATAGCAAGTTAGCATAATAGAGATTATCGATGAATAAAACTGGTTTACGTGTTCTATAGTTATCTACTTTAACCGATCGGATCAAATTTTATCGCATTTACCTGAATTTTTAAACGTTTTCGAATTAATACGTAGAGGATGTTTGTTTTAACACGGATAAAATTTCATTAAAAAGAGCTAAGCAGAAAATCCCCAGTTTGTTTATAGCTTATACTTTGTACCGAATTTATGCGATGTAATAATGGATTTTGTATAAAAAGTAATAAAGTGATAATAATAAATTATTCTGTTGCGTCGTTTTGATATGTATTTATTATATTAGCTACTCATATTTTTATATATTTTTAAAATATAGTGAGGAGGCCATGTTGTGGGTTCGATTTTCACTCGAGAAGTATGAATTAATAATTAATATTTTCATTTTCTTCGCTCTGCGGCGAGGCAAATCGCTGTTCTCTTCGAAGTTCCGCCACTCAAAACGAATAGCCTCCAGAATTCAGCTAAATGTGGCGAATGACAACAAAGTGTACTAAAGGTCATTCGACTAGTGATGTTGACATAGAACTTATAAAGAGTATATGTGAGGCTTGAGAGGGATCGCAGGATGCCCTTCGCATGTCCTGTGATCTGTCTAAGGCATTTGATTGCGTTTAGTACTTTATTTTCCATGTACGTAAGAGGACGTACATTCAAAGCCCGTTGCTACCTCGGTGCTGTGCTACTTCGGTATTCTCAATATCACCATTGACTCCAAATTACAACGGAGACCCTATTTTGATCGATTGGTGAATAGACTTAGCTCGATAGCTTTTGCGGTTAAAAAAATCAGACGCTATTAACTGACGTGGAAACGACTCGCCTTGTTTAATTTAGATGCTTTCATAGTATTATGTCCTACGGTATTATTATTACTTTGGGGCAATGTAGCCGGTGTTAAATCAATTTTCGTCTTGTAGAAGCGAGCTATTCTTGCAATCTGTAACTTAGACCTTAAAAATACGTTCTGACAAAAATTTAAAGAAATTACTATATTGACATTTTCATCTCAATTACGTTTTTGAAAATGTTATGTATATTACATAACATTTTCAAAAACGTAATGATGAAAAATATTAATGATTTTACCAAAGTTGATGATGTACATAGTAATAATACTCCCAGAAAATGTCCGAAAATGTTCTTTGTCACAATTTAAAAGAGTTGTCAAAAGGAGTTTGTATGTTAAAGGCTATTACAAAATTAATGATTTTATAAATGATACACGCCTTGGGAATGAAATGCTTTGGACTGTCTTAACACCTTGGTTTTGTAGCTGCGGTGAGTTACATCAATCAACAGTATGTATTATTTCCATTCCAATCTAAAAGTGAAGAAATGAGTAAAGGGAGATCACAAGATGTGTAAATACTAACAAATATATACGAATATTCGTCATCATTTATATATATTTAAGCATGTTTGTTTCTGTTAATATTTTGTGTTTGAGTAAAGTCGAGTATTATTCGATATGGTTGACAGTAAAGGGAACGATTGATGTTAAACAATAAAAACTTTATGGTTTACAAATGATTTAGATATTTGAATATGATCACATGTTTATTGTAACATTGTCTTGAACAAATTTCATTAAATTGGAGGTAAAATACGTTATACATTTTTTTGGCTTGTATTCCGCTTTGAGTTCTTTTCAGAGTGAACCTGGGAACCTAGTGTTAAGGCACTCAGTACCCTTTAAGACACTTTCGTTTTTTATTTTCCGCCGAATTCTGGAAGCTAACTTCAAGCTTGATGGTTGTGGGTTCGATTCCCCCTCTGGAGAATACTTTATTTTCAATTCTTCGCTCTGGTAACGAGACTAAACACGGCGTTGAGGTCCGCCGCTCAACATGCAATGTTTCTAACTGTCTGTTGGACGGTGCGTAGGGAACTGATTATCTTAACACCAAGTTTCCCTCTGCCTACCCGATACATGCGGGATACATCGTGAAGCTAAAATGTTTACGTCACGCGGGCGAAGCCGCAAGCAAACCGCTTGCGGCTAATATACTATAAGTATAATAATAACTAATAAAGGTTTCAATTACATACTACAACATTGCTAATTAAAACAAATGAATAAATAACATTTTAAACGAAAAATGTAAGAAAAGCATCCATTTAATGTATTTAATTCAACCGTTTCAGTTGAAACCGCATTGAATGCTCGTTGCGTGTTTTTTGCTACGTTTTAAATATAACGCTAATTTACTCACGCCTTTAAATAACTTGAGATGGAATGAAAGATTTAAATTACTAGATTTTTATTTTTATTTTTGTATTAAGCCCATTGCAGTACATTTTAATAACGTTAGTAGCGCTTGGACGGCTTCTAAGAGACTCTGGTTCAAATATCGTTACATGCAAAGACCGTCATGGTGTAGTGGCACAAGGGTGAAACGCGACGGCTGTGAGTTCCTACCCCAGTCGGGGGATTTAATTAATAATTTATTAATATTTAAATATTTAAAAAATTACGATAGTAATAAACCAGTGTCCCCACGCAAGCATTCTCAGATTCAAAGGAACCTTGAGGAAACGCAGTTCCTTTATCAATAATTAATATATAAAAATGTTAATAACTGAACTTTATTACCTCATTAATATCCGCCACAAAATCTCGAACGATAGAAATTAAATATTTTCCTCTCAAAATGCTCAAAGCTGATATAATGATGAAAGATAATTTTAATATAAGATTTTATAAAATTGAATTATTTTGAACTTTTATATATTTTTTTAAAAATTATATTTACGGAGACTGAGTTTCAAGTCACTATTTTGTTGACTATTTCCGCTCCATTTTCCGCTCATTTGAATACATTCTACTATAAGTGTGACCCCACACCACACTTTGGTTAAACACTTTTACAACCTACATTTGAGAATTCTCACAAAATATAAAGAATCTATATATTCATTGTACGATTCCTTAAGAATTTAGACCGTAAATTGTGAGATAGGGATAGACAGACAGACATGACGTATAGATTCGTCATGTCTGTCTGTCCTACTAGGCTACCTTAAAAATACACAGCAGCAAAATCAGCTAACTTCAAAAATCTAACAGACGGCTGGACAAAGGTTTCATAAAAACAATATTATTACGACACTTTTTGATTAAAAAAGAAAGTATTATTTTATTCTATGGAATAATCAGATTGGGAAAGTTCCGAAACCTCTAAGCGATATCTGGTCAATATCGGTCCTAAACTTTTGAAAACATTCAACTTTAATATTGAAAGACGCGATTGCTATTAGACGCCTAACTTTGAATAAGGCTTAAATTCTCTGTCATACTATGTAATTTCAGGTATCATTGTTTTTTTTATTTTTATTTTTTTATAAGATTCACAGCTTGTAAGAGGGTAGGTAGAGGGAACCTAGCGTTACGACGCTCTGTTTCTCACTTTCCGCCGAATTTTTCGAGGCACTGCGTGTTGGGCGGAGGAACTCAACGCCGGAACGCCGAATACATACACACTATGTTTTATCTTTTTTCGCTCGTATAGTGTTCCAAATTTCCATTATGGCGAAATAGAATTGAAATTAGATTATGACAAAAATGACTACAGAAAGCCGTGTTATTTGAGATCGTCGTGGCGCAGTGGCACAAGCGTGTGATTACATTCGCGACGGTTGTAGATTCGATTCCCACTCAGGAAAATGGATTATTTAATATTTTCATTTCTTCGCTCTGGAAACGAAGTAAAGCGTGGCGTTGAGTACCGCCGAGACTTGACAACATCCCGAGAATTGGGCAGAAAGCGGGGAACAGGGTGACGAGAACCTTAAGTTCTGAGTATTAAGTTTTACCACTCAATACGTAATGTCTTGAATTCGGGCGTAGGACGCAGTCACTGTGTTATCTCTGATTACCCTATATACTCTATATTATGCTATATGCGGGAAAAAGCGTGAAACTGAGGCAACAAAATATTTAATGAAAAACGCAAACGCCAAACATAAAACATT
>DWMY01001653.1:0-13924 GCA_018249775.1 Heliconius hecalesia formosus
CCTTAACTCACTCTGACCTCAACGCAAGGTTAAAGTTTAAAAATTAATAAACCTCGAATTGAGTTTTTTATTACCACTGCACTGGTTCTCTTATACTTTTCTAAGACGAACTAATGTACGTTTTATGCTACTTTACATTTCATATATACATAAACTTTTGAAAGGCCGTGGCTAAAATAATGTACGAAAGTCAAGATTAAGTTCATTTCGAAGAAAAAGAAACAGTTTATGATTGTATTAAAATATAACTTAAATTTTCCGTTTGTACTGTAATAATATAAAAAAGTTATGAAATTGAATTCAAAAAGAAGAAGTTCTTAGTTAGTTCCACCCACGTTTATAACGTCAAAATTTAATAGATATGACTCACGCGTAATCAAAATATATATACTCGACACTTCGTTTCCGACACTAATTTTCATGACATTGCATTATGAGTAGTAGTAGTAGTTGGAATCTAACCCACGACCGTTCCTATCTAGATTGTGTCGCTGCGCCAAAACAGTTTCATTTTAATGAAAATTTTAATCCACTTTAGACACAATCACCCCAACACAATTTGATGAGTCACAATATTCTAATAATGAAGTTTTAATATAAATCAGTGTAAAACAGGTACGGAAGCCTGTTGAGCCAGTCTTAGTCATTTTACCGCAGTGCCGTAATTCCTGCAAGGTTTTGTAGGCGTAAATAGATAGTGTTTTTTGTAAACAATTTTTTATTATATTATTAATTACATTTTTTATTGTGATCTATGACTACACAAAAGTAAATGATTTAATACTTAATTTATTTTATACAGTTTAAGGTAAATAAAACTTAATAAACTTTTTAGATATTCTACATAATTTTACATATCATATTAATTTATTACAAATCCAATTACATTATTACTACTTACTAATTTGGGAGTATATTTAAATATACAGCAAAATTACATTCATAATTTACAAATTCAAAAAGTTCCATTGTTATCCAATATTTCTAATATTGCAGGCATTTCTAATATTCACCTTTCACCATTTAAATTTGCAGGCCTCAGGAAAGTATATCCTTATTATTTCACTTTCACAACATTCACCAAAGGAAGATGGGTGGGCGAGAAAATCCTTGATGTATTCGCCAGAGAATTTAGGGCGCATCCGGCCGCAGAATATGAGAGGTGCATTCGAGCTGGTACCCTAACCGTCAACTATGAAAGAGTTGATCCTGACTACAGACTCAAACACAATGACCTACTCGCCAACGTCGTTCATAGGTATTTCTAATTTTAAATTAACTCTAACTCATATAGTAGCTACTACTGTAGATAGCTTTAAAGATATAGATTATCATTTAGCACAAGAATTGTAAAAGGAACTACCTAATGTTTACAATATATTTGCTACAACACTTACGTTAGATAACGCGGAGGACACCTTAAAAGACTTCACTGTTATTAACAATATTCTTTCCTGTCTTACTTTTGTCTTTATGTAAGGGAAGTATTATATAGAACCGGTGTATTGGTGATATGATTCATTTTTTTGGTTCAAAATTAAACTATTAATTATATATATCTATAAAAAAAAATTACCATTAAAATGAATCCATTCAGAATTTGGTTTTAGCATTAGACACAAATTGTAATTCGTTTGTACATACAAGCCTTTAGTTATTGGAATGTCCTATTATCAAAATTTCAACCGAATGAGCACCGGATGAGCATGCGAGTGCACACAAAAATTTATTCTTTCTTACAGACACCAAGTTGACAGTTAAACTCTACTTAACTTTTCTTAACGTGTTATCCCTTGTATCGTATTGCAAACAACCTTTGTGTCTAAAAAGTTAGATTCGATCTGTTTTCTAATAGTTTTATGTCTATATTATTAACAAAAAGTTCCTAATTTTCATCCCAAATGTAAAATAACGTAACTTTCAGGACAGAAACTGTTAGAAACGAACCTCCTCTAACTTATTTTCGCTCACGCATGTTCATTTGTTGTCGTTTGATCTCGTCTTATCTGTATTTCATACACCACGAGATCAGATTAATGGTACCAGTTAACTTGAATCTTGAGCAACGATTTTTTCATATCTTGGGATACCACCTGCGTAATCGTGCTATTACAATACACATATTTATATTCTCAATCGTTCTTTCAAATCACTTCTCATTTATATCAGTAATTCTTATCGAAGAATGCTTTAGTGGAATGAAAAATAAGCAATATTAATTATTTATGTATTATGCCTCCAAGATTTACGACCTCTCCGGTCTATCACTAAAAATATAAACTAAAATCGTAAATTGTCTTTTTAACTGATGTTCAGATCCATAAAATAACCGAGGTATTTTATTATAGCCATTCTCAAAACAACAAAACCTATTACATGTACCTTTTATGTTTTATTATACGTTTATTTTTTACCTATTCGATTTTACTACGCCACAGTGGATTTCAACGTGAAAATCTGTCGTTTCCATCAAAGGCTTACCTACAAAGTTTTAAATGTTGACTCTTTTGAACTATTTTTTTTTTAATTTCCATTCCCATAGCAACGATGGCAAAGTAAAAGTTTTACATTATTTTTATGAATAAAATCTTTGTATAATATTAATATTTGAGATCTAAATAACGTTATATTTCATGACATTTAAGTTCCATTGCACAATTTTGAGAAATTCCACAAAATCTAAAAAACGAGAACGCAGATGATATCCAAGCTAAAAAAAAATACGTAAACAGCCGTAAATTCTAAAAACCCAAAAGAATCTGAGTGACGATCCTTACCAAAGCTGACGATCCAGCTACAGCCATACATACTCCTGTCTGAATTCGTCCGTGACGTATGTATCGTTACAGGCACGAAGTACCGGTGACCAGCCAACCTATCACCCTCGTTCATATCGACGAGGACATTGTCGTTGTCAACAAACCGGCATCTATACCTGTAAGTGGCAATTGAGACGGCCATACGTATGTTAAGCTTCTATCAACGCTTTGTTCCTTGCATGATATTGACTTTTGTATTTTGTTTAGATTAGTGGGTAGTTTTAATTGGAGGTAAGTGGTTTTTTTTTTAGTTATTTTATAAGTTTTTTTTTGGTTTTGTTTAAATTGTTAAATGTTGAGTTCAAACTGGACTGGGTCTAGGTTAAAGACTTATCAATCCATATTACATTGTTATATTTTATATACATGACAATACATACTTGTATATACATATACATATATATCTATTAAGTGATAATCTTAAAAACAACCCATTATATTTTTTTTAGCTTTACGCTGTTTTCCACACAAAGCAGGATAGGCACAGGCAATCTGGGAACCTAGTGTTAAGACAGTCCGTTTCCCATTTTCCACCGAATTCTGGAGCCCTCCTTCTTGTGCCCCACCGCTTCAACGGGCCTCCACATATTAAAACTTAATAATTACATATTAATATTATTATTAAATATTTTCTTCATATATTAAAAAATCAACATCTGCAAATTATTATCATTAATGAAATATTTCAGCTGGAATCTAAGCATTAAACGTGACTACGAAATGTTTACACGAGCTGAAATTAGGTAGCGTTGTCTATGGAAGCATCTCACAAAGTCCTTTCGCTTATACAAAGTGCCTTTAACAGGAAATAACGTTGCTAGTCATCGTATACATAATTATGTTCTGTTTGACATCGCTTAGGTATTGCGATTTTTTTTCCATCATATCGAAGAAGTTTGGTTGAAAATATGCTACATTATTGCTACATTATTATTAATAAAAAATTCACTCTGTATTCCGCGGGAAGCAGTGTGGGTGGAGGAACCTAATGTAAGACACTCCGTTCCTATTGCAACACTTCCGTTCCCCACTTTCCGCCGAATTGTCGAGGCTCTGCGTGTTGAATAGGGGAACTCAGCGTCGTGCTTTGCCTTGTTTCAATAGCGATAAAATAAAATATTAAATATTTTATTCTCCGATGAGGAATCGAACTTACAACCGCCATGTTTACGCACGCCCGTGCCCCTGCGCCATGAACGAACGGCTGCTCTTTTATTTGGAAAAATCGTTTAAAATTATTTATTGTATGATTGAACAAGCTTTTTCATTATTTTCTATCATTTCTGTTTTTCATTTCTTTTATATAATATTTAATTTTATTGCATTCCGCCATTCTATAGATACAATAAAGCAATACAAAGAATATAATAACTTGTACTGTTGTGCGCCTTTATGTTCGGAATTTATGGATGGTATAAACATGACTTCCATATATGAATGTAATACTGATACCATTTTATACTGTTACATAATAATTTTAAGATGTTTTTGAAATTTTAAGATAAACAACGAACTCGTAGTGAACGTGGTGTAACGTGTGGTCACACAGCGCATGATTGTACGGCTGTGGGTTCGAATCCCACTCGAGGGAATGAATTATTTTCGGTTGATCACTCTTGTCACAAGTTAAAAACGACAAACAACATCAAGTTCCGCTAAGAGATTGGACGGTTTCCAAGGTTCATTTTTTCATTTTTTTATGTGTAAATATTTTTGCCATCACTTTATTTTAAAGGTCCCTTTATATCTAGTTGGTAGAAAATATATGTATAAATCTGTTCCATATATACATTAAAGTTGATGTCAACTCATAATATTACGTGGAAAAATGAAATACTTTGCAAGGCGTTTAAAAGTTGTGTTTAAGTTAGTAGCTTACAATTTACTACTCCTTAAAACATTGCTTGAACTTAAAGTTTTCTTAAACTTTTCACACATGTTATTTTTAAAATGAATCTTGTAAATATTTTTAAAATATATTAAAATAGAGGCCTTTTCTAATTAAAGTAAATTAAATATTAATAATAAGTTATGTGATAGCTTTCTTCTCTATGTTTATTAGTAGCAAGTTTAAATGACGTCATGGCGCTATCTCACATCGTCACTACACTGACTGTGAATTCGATCGTTGCGGATTCGATACCCAGTCGCTTAATATAACATATTCGAATCCAAAAAACAATTGAAAGGGCTAAAATTCACAATATACAAATTTCTCTCCCAAACAAGAAATATATTAGGACAAAGTAAAACTCAGTTAGTACTGTAGTCTGTCAAATTTGGCACGCTGTCCCCCCCAAAATAAAACATAACTTAATAAGTTATTTATAAGAAAAAGCCTTTATATTACATTAATAAAATATACCTGACTTTGTCCTCACAAGAAAGGGACTTCTATAGAAGTTATCAAGATTAGGCCTCGGGCGTACTTAATAAATTAGTGTAATCGCGGTGGAAAGGAATTCTTTGGCTAAAGGCAAGATGTCTCTTTCATTTATCATTATTGAAACACGCGACTCTGCCTATAATAATAAACACTATAAATAGCACATGAAAGTAAGTGAAAATGTGATTATACCTTTGGATAGAATCGACTTCTACTCGATGATATATTTAGGTTCATCTGGTCTTGCTTAGTCCAGGTTGGGCGTTCGAAGACACCCAAAATCAAGAGGAACATAGAAATTCTTAAAAGATATATGTTACAAAACACGGTTCCTCAAAAAAGAACCAAGTACTATATTCGGGATACAATGTGAACCTAAAAAAAATTCGAGAAATGAAGAAATACTTTTCATTAACCTACTAAGTCTCGTCGACCAAACAGAACGGACATACAAAATTGTTTCATTTACATTATTAGTATGTATAGGCTATGTATACAGCGTGTTCGTAAAAGTGGTGATTTTTATACGACGCAAACGCCAAGTGACCGACCGTGTCCAATTATGTTGATTGATGCCGTGCTCTCGGGGAGGTCTCGAATCGGTAAAGGTAAAGTGATATATTGTTGCAATACGTTTGCCATGGCTGATGTATAATGATAACATTGGTATTATCATAAATTATGAATCTACTTATTTGGTACATATCTATGTTAATATATGTGGAGAGATTGTAGTGGATAATTTCTCTAGTCTTTTTCTTCTTAAGAAATGTTTTGTAAAACGTACGAGGCAACGTATTCGTGCGACAGTAAATGCGACAAGTTTGTTGGAAATTCCCACTCGAGAAATGATAACGAGATAAAGAATGGCGCTGAGTTCCGCCACTCAACACGCAATATTTCCAGAATTTGGCACAAAATAGAGAACGGAAATATCTTAATGGAAACGAAATGTTTTACTCTAGGTTTCCAGATTCCATCTGCCTACCCTGCCATGTGCGGAATACAGCGTGAATCTCAAAAAATGTGTAAATATTTTTAATTGTAAATATTAAATAAAAAAAAATTAAACTCTATATATATATATATAATGTTATTGTAATATTAATGGTTTTCATTAAAATATATATATAAATAAATTTAACGAACAATCCATGCATTTTTGACCCGTAGTATAGTTCCTTCTGTGTACTAAATATACACACACACACATAACAGATTTTTAAAAAACATAGTCGATTTAAAATGAGAGAACAGATTAAAAATTATAAATCCAAAGAATGTGGTATGCTGTATTTGATATAATGATGCTATGGTATTTGGGTAGTTAGTTTTGCAGCTACTTTGTGCCTTTTATTTTATTTTCTTTAAAAAAAAAAAAAATTAATTATACATATATAAATAATTATTTGAAATTGAAACTATTTTACTTATATCGTTAGGTTAAGTGTGCATTTTATGAATCATTTTACCTCTTCAATATATAATATTTTCCAAAAGCTATTTATATATAACTTTTAAAATAGATTTTTTAAAAGTTGAAACAACCCAATGTCGTTGTAACGCATCTACGTAGCATTTACTATAAATGTGACGGTTCTGAATTCGATTCATACTTGGTTCGATTAAGAAATTATATTAATTTCCTTATTCTGGTTAAATTAGAAAGAGTTGTGTTGAGTTCCGGAATCAACACCCAATATTTTGATTGGACATAAAGCGAAGACAGAATGTCTTATGAATACTGGGTTTCCTCTGCCGTGCTTTATGCGAGATACAGCGTGAAGCTAAAAGGCAACCCACAAATAAGTAATTATTTATATAAAAATGTCATCTTTCCTTTTACGTGTATTTATTTATTTTACCCTATTTTATCTTACATTTTATACTATACAAATACCTATTATAATATTTTCTTGTGGTAAACATGAAACAGGAACGTTCCATTTTATGAAATTATAACTTTTATACACAAGCTTTGTGATAATGAAGGCATTAAAAGTCCTAAGCGAAATATCAAGGCAACTTCCAGAATGTTAAAAAACCTTTAGAAAACCGCTCTCCTTTCTTATGTTAGTCTTTCTACAGCTTACGTAAGAAAGTCTGTCTATCAAAGTGTTTACTGCTGTAATATTTATTTATGAAGAGCATTATAGCTCTAACATATAAAATGACAATGCAGAAATAATTATTAGAATAATTAGGACTTGAATTGTCATTATTTTTATTAATTTAATGTAATTTTTAAGACCATTTTAAAAATTAAGAAAGCTTTTCGATAGCTTATATATATTAAATTACCTAAGAGCTTTCTTCATTTAATCATATATTTATAAAAATCTTTAATTTTAATAAATTTGACTTCTTAACTTAACTTTTGTATGTCACTTTAAAGTCATTTTCGTTTTATTATATCAGCAAGTATTTTATCATAATCTATAATTGCACCATTTATATTATTTTCAATATCACTTTTATTTATATTTTATATTTTATCACTACTAGTATTATAATGCTTTTATATGAAACATATTATATTTATGCTATATTTATTTTTTTAGTTTAAAATCCAAAAAAAACCCTAATAATGATTTTAAAACTAAGTTAAATAAATATATACGATTGGTTGATACCCAAAACGCAACATCATAGGACATTAATATAATGCTCTGAATGCGGGCCAGGCACGAGACGCCAGTCCTCGCAAGTCCCTTATGCATCATACACGTGGATGAGGAGCTTCTCGTGCTAGACAAGCCTTGCTCGTTGCCGGTGAGTCAGCGTTGGGACCGTTTGTCTTTGTATCAGGCTCTGGTTGTATGCGAACGTAGCTAGCTTCTTTTTGGATTTCCGATCTTTCTTTCTTGGATTTTTTTTGTATATTCCTTATTTGGATTTGAAAGTTTGGTATGTTTGAATTTGATAGTTCACTTTTTACATTTTTTCAAAATTTTGGAATATTTCAGTATTTTGTACGTGATTGCGAAAACTTTCTGAGTTTAAATGAATGATTACGCATTTTTTTTCGAAATCTTATGGTTTGTACTATTTCACTACAAAAGTTCGCTATCAGGGTCTGATAATTGATGTGATCCGCACAAAAATGGAATAAATATTTCAAACGGAACCAAAACATACAGTCCCATTTGGACTGCGAATCCCACATGAAAGTGGTTCAAGAGATTATTTGCGTCTTTTCTCGAAAACGACTTTCACATGTATATCCTAATTTTAAAAAATAACCGTCGTATTAAAAAAACTTTCATTTACTGTACTAATATTTATAATATAAATTAAATTTAGATAAAATTATCCTCTTGTCTCATTCACCATTTTTATTTTATGACACATTTTGTTTTTGCACGGCACCAGCACTATTGTATGAACTAAACAAATAAAACTCAGTACAAAAATGAGAGATTTACGTTGTTTTCGCTTTATTCTGCGGCTTTTTTTATAATATTTATGGCTGTATCATTATTGCTTTTTTTCGTAGCACCAATTTTAATTACACGATATAAAAAAATAAATTAAATAATAAAATAAAATTATTCATTAAGAAAAGTTGATTTTTATAAGTTTTTTTTTACAGCTATTTTTTTATATTTTTTCTTGGGAGTAATAATGTAAAATTGACTTGACAGGTGCATCCTTGCGGTCGGTACCGTCACAACACTGTTGTGTTCATTCTCGCTAAGGAATATAACCTCAAAAACCTCAGGACCATACACAGGCTGGATAGGCTAACATCAGGTAATCTAATCATGCGACATAAATAATGCGATCGCAACGCCATAAACTAAGAACTGAACTGAACCAAACTGAATAATGCGATGTTTTTTTGTACTTTACACTTCAATCCATATGGGGATTTTCTACCCACCTGAGATCGAACTTACAACCATAACTTATATATATTATATTCTATTTTTAAAAATCTTCATTTCGCTTTTAAATGCTATATTAGAATGTATATTTAAATAAAGATCTTCCAACAGGACCATATTTATGTTAGCGTCATTAATAATATTGACACAATTCCAAACAGGTCTCCTACTATTCGGGAGGAGTCCAAAGAAAGCGAGGCAAATGGAGCACCAGATAAGGAATCGACAGGTGCAAAAGGAATACGTTTGTCGAGTCGACGGCGAGTTCCCCGAGTATGTATACTCTGTTAATTAAAATAAACACTTAACTTATTTACGCTGATGACAAATCAGTTTGCAAATCACGTACCTCGAGATTTATGTAAACCAAGTGATGTAAGGTTGAATATAAATGTATTATATCATTATATTGTCTCGTATAGAGTATCTATGAAAATATTTAAGGATAGCCAAGATGAAGAAATAAGGTTAATATTAACCAAAATGATTGATATTTTTATTTTTTTTGTTATTATTGAAATGTTAAACATATTTATTTGTAACAGACTGACATAAAAATTGAATACGATCTAGAAAATGGCATATCTATTTCCTGGATTGTATTCACTTTTAATGTTTCTATATTTTTCAATCCTCTCAAAGAAAGTTTCTCATTATTCAGCGAGGAAATCGAATGTCTGGAGCCAATAGAAGTCGTAAGCTACAAGATAGGTGTGTGCAAAGTGTCACCGAAAGGCAAGGATTGTTCAACGATTTTCAAGCGTCTAGGGTACAATACGAATACGAACACCAGCGTGGTACTGTGCCGCCCCAAAACTGGTAGAATGCATCAGATTAGAGTGCATTTGCAATATTTAGGTGAGTGTTCGTTTTTACTTTTTTAGCATTTTTCATGAAGTAGACTTTCTTATCATATTGTTTTGCAGATCTAAATTTTAGTATTTTTTAAACATTTAAAGTACAACTGACACATGTAGTGAGATACTAATATACAGAATTATAAAATACAGAGAGTGCTTTAATGAGTACATACTTGTTTAATATAAGTAACGAACTCAATAATGTCCACGCTCTAACTAGATCAAGTAAAGCCCTATACACAATACAGATTTTTAACATTTTCAAAGTATCATTTCACTTCTTTAGAAAACTTAGAAAATTTAACGTTGCACGATGAAAACCATCCAAACGGTCACCAGTAAATCATACGTTCTTATCAATCTACGTCGAAATTCTTATACACTTCTCTACAACTTACTTATGTTGTTAGCATCTCTATAGAAAAATTATACAAATATATGGATATATTTGTATAATTTTAAATCCCTTTACATTAAAATATTAAATTTAAAAAATATATTATAATTTTATTGAAATTTGATTTCAACCAATAATTATCGAATGTAAGCGCTCATCTCCTTATAAATCAAATGTAAAGCACACATTATTTTGAGTACAAATTAATATTAAAATTGATACAGCAGCACCGTTCCGTTACGGTCCAGTACAAAAAGTTATTCATCAAGTAACAAAAAAGCAGTTCGTTACAATATTGGATTTACGTATTGGTAACATTTTTTAACTTGATAACGGCCCTGCGATTTTCGTGAATATTTAAACTGTAATTTTGCCTTGCCACGGATTTTAGTTATGTATACGATATAAATGTGTATTTCTTTCCTTGTGTTCTTTTATAGAAAAATATATAATTTTTAAATTGACATCATGCGGTATTGCTTTAAATTGACATCATGGGGTGTTGCTTCTGTTTAAATGTTTTTATACAACGCTTTTATCCTATACATAATATAAGCTGAAATTTCGTCTAATCTTATATATAATCTAACAAAAAAATAACGAAGAAAATTATAATAAATTATTATTAATTTTAATAAATTATATTTTTAGGTTACCCTGTAGTAAACGATCCTCTATACAACCACCCAGTATTCGGACCGTTACGAGGCAAGGGAGGAGATACAGGTGGAAAGACGGACGAACAACTCGTCAGAGATCTGATAGCCATACATAATGCTGAAAATTGGCTCGGAGTTGATGCTGCAGATGATGATATGTTATTTTCAAAACCAGTGTCAGATGACAAAGGTAATTTGTTAACTTCTGATACGTGCCGGGTTGGCTTTTTGCCACGTGTACATGTCTCGTAATTAGGCGGAGAGAGCAGAATGTATTAACATTTGCTTGCTATTTCTTTTTTTATTATTATTTTCTCAAAACTTGATTGATCACTAGTTTCCGCCTTACTTTACTTATCCCGTCCATTTAAGAACACCATCTGCCGAGTGATTAAATTCATGAGCTATCTTAACAATCTATGAAACTTACAATACTTTACTTTATTTTATTGTTTAATTATCATAATATAGTATCGTAAATGATGGTATTAATTTCAACTTTATTTTTAGTAGGTGAAGATGAATGCGATACAGGGCCGGCGTCTCGCGAGTCGTCGCCGCGACTGGAGTCTCCCGCGCCGGGACTCACGCCATCCTCTGCTATGACACGTAAGTTAAAATTACATCTAAAAAACCAGGTTCCCAGGCTCTTTCTGCTTCATTCTGCCTTCTAAGTGCGGGATACAGCGTGAAGCTAAAAAAAATGCTTAAGCTTATGTACAATGAAACATTTTCTGTTTTCATTATGAAAAAGATAATAAATATTTATAAATTCTTTACTTGTACATTTTTTTAAATAACATATTTATTCGATATTTAAAAAAAAAAGGAAAATTTAGATTTTTCTATTTCGCATACATATTTCTCTTTATTCATCTAGCTTAACATTTTTTTATTTTTGTATTTACAATGAAGCTTATTTTGTATACAGTATTTAGTGGCGTCTTTTAATTTTAAATTGACATCCTTTCTAAAGTTATTTCTAATATTGTTTATATCTTTTTAAATGTATTTTTTTATATTATAGCAACATTAGCAAGTCCTTCTAGTGGGGAAGAAGCGCCTATGGAGGTGCGGTCACCGGCGCCGCCGTCGCCTTCTCTCAATGAAGACTCTAATGACGCTAAAGTAAGATTTATATTATTAAAATAATATTGCTATAAAATAAATAAAACTTTCTTGTTGGGTTTTAATTTACACTTCTTTATCTATCTAATAGTGTCAGACGAACCAACAAATTAGACACAAAATCTAGCTTTTACAATAACTTTATTTACACTTGTTCTTCACGTAGTTACAATATTTAAATATTAATTCTAATGACAAGTTGTTTTGACAAAATCTTAAGAAGTAATAAACACGAGTGCCTTCCTTATCCTTATTCGAATGAGCAGTATGCTGTTGGCCCTACTGGCCTCTACAGCGTCACCGGGCTTTGGGAGGCCGAGCTAAAAGAGCTCTGACCTTGGCTTGGTTACCGTGTGGAAGGCACCAACAAATGAGAACACAGTGTCGCAAGGGCGTCTCGTTTGAGACTCGGACCGTGACTTGCGTACACCGTTTGAGTGGAGGACTTTGCTTCGCTCGCTCCGAGCTAGACCTACTGGGTAGTGCTCTTGATGCCCTTTTGGATTATTAGTTGCGGGCACCTCTTGCGCCGAGGCGCGATTGGGCCACAGAAAAACTGGGACCTCGTCTCGACCGGCGGGGACGATGTGTGTAGCGTGTGTGGCTGCGGTTGTGTGTAGCCCTACCTACATATTTTGGGTCGTTTGCTTTAGTGATGGGGTCAGCATCATCGGTTAGTAACACGAGTGCCGTGTCGTTAGTGTTTATATTAGAAATTTACCGGAAAAAACGCAGCACACTACCGCCACTTAATACAATCGATAATGGAAACAATATCAAATGACGTCCTCGTAATTACAGTGACACCTATTAATACACTATAAGTGATGCTAACAATAGTATAACTAAGTAAAACAAATATAAAAAAGAACAATATAAGGTTGATGATTATGAATCTCGCTCGTATCCTGCGCATAGCACGATAGGTGGAGAAAAGTTGGTAATCCAAATACACTTCCTTCCCCATTTTCTGTACAATACTAAAAAAAATACAAAAAGTCAATTTTCCAACCAACAGTCAGACAAGGTAACAGTCGCAACGCAAACCGGTTGCACGCCCGCCTCGCAACCGCCGGCGGCCGCAACCACGGCCGCAACACCCGCAACCGGCGCCGGCGCGGCGGCCGCTACCGGCGCCGGCGCGGCGGCCGCTACCGGCGCCGGCGACGCGCTCGCCGCCGACCCGCACTGCTACGAGTGCCGCGTGCGCTACCGCGACCCGCGCCCGAGGGACCTCGTCATGTATCTGCACGCCTGGAAATATAAGGTTTGTGTGCAAATTTGTTTTGTCTGTCAATCACAGGTAATCTGGTACAGTGCGGGCGCTAAGTCGTGGCCGCTTTATGATTAAGCTGAAGTAAGAAACATTAAATTAATCTACAGCTAAGTTCAGGACGACCACGACTCGTCGAACGTACAGTTCGCGAGGCTTTAACTGAGCATTGCATTTGTGTGAGTGATTTTACAAGTAGAACAAGAAACAACACTTAAAATTAAAGTTTATCAATAAAAAAAAGTGTATTAGGAAATAAAAACAACAATTATTTCATTTCTTCTACGCTGAACAATACATCCTCATTACTTCTACTCTCGTCCGAGGCGTTGTTGGAGTTAATTATTATTTTTTCCTTAATATGTATCATTAAGTAAGTTAAGTATTGTCTCTATTTTTTTTTCTCTTTGTAAAATACAGTTTTACATTCGTGATCAATGTTAGTGCCAATTTTATCTTTCATTTTTAATAAATTGGACACTAAATTAAAGCAAAACCAAGAATTAAATGTGACC
>DWMY01001654.1:0-13924 GCA_018249775.1 Heliconius hecalesia formosus
ACTCAACACGCAATGCCTCCGAAATTCGGCAGAAAGTGGGGAACGGAGTGTCTTAACACTAGGTTCCCTCTGCCTACCCTGCTGTGTGCGGGATACAGCGTGAAGCTAATTTAATTTAATTTTTAATATAGAAAGTTCCCCCGCCAGCGAGTACGTGCTGCATGATAACGAATATTTGCATGCATTATTAACTGGCGTGTAGCTGAGACGACCCGGCGAGCCCTGGCTGACGAGACCGCACTCGCGGACAACCTTACTTTGTAAATATGATACTCTGTTATAATATATAGGAAAATGCTAACATATGTTGTCTTGTTGTCCGCTTTAAAACCGAAACTATTATAAGAATAAGAATTTTATACAATATGCAGCAAAATCGATGGATAAGTGTTCGTATCTTTTGATTGCGTTAACTTAGAAACTATATTTTTTCTGGGCTCAGGGATCACAGACCTGAATTAATTTGAGCTTGACACCTCTACGCGATCTCGAGATTAATGGTCTTGACAGACAGACAGACGGGCAATGAAGCGGGTCTACAAGGGTTCTATTTAAAGTTTTGAGATACGGAACAGTAAAAATAAAAAAAAAAAACTAAATATTACTCGAAACGAATGAAAAAATGCATTATATTTCTTATGAATAATTTGAACAAAATTAATTAAAAGGTTATTATGTTAAATAATAATAATTAATATTTATAGACTGTAATATTTAGGTATATATTAAATTATATATTCATAGGTATATATTAAATATTTCATTAATTCATTTTTAAATTTAATTAATAACTTAAACAGAAGTTCGTGAGTTGTAGCAGTAGAAGGAAGTAAAGTCAGTATTTTATTTATATTGTAAAGTTTCGTGTATCGCAAACGGTTGACGCTGACACTGACAGCCACTGACGCCTCACATTATATTCATTAATCAAAGAACCAAACCAAACTATATTTTTTGCTTTTTCACTACTGCTTTCCGTCGTCCATATTTTGAGTCTAGTTCTTCGGAGCGCAACTGCTATCTCCACCTGGTGTGGAAGTGGAGAACGGAATACCGGACTTGCATTATGGGACACCTTCTTATATTACGTATTGAATGGTGGAATACAACGTTGCGGTGTGTCTATTAGCGGGACAATAAGAGTATTTAAATTAAAATGATTTCTCCAAGTGAGAATCGAACTTACAATCATTTACAGTCAGTTCAACGTAGTTCCCTTATTTTGACGGCCTCAAAATATATATATATAATTTTCAAAATAAATATATTGAAATATACACGATTATGGATTATACTTACATAATTACAGTTATGCTTATAATATAAAATGCAATGTAAAATTTAGCGACAATTATTAACTTGTTACGGCTTTTAAAAACGATAAGCTTCTCCTCTCCATAAGTTACTTGTAAGTGAATTTAAATTTAAATAAATAATTAATTTCCTCGAATGGGATCGAACCAACAACCGCGTATTCGTGTTTTCTTCTTTCTTCACTTTCTGAATGAACAGATCGAATTTTCATTTAAAAGATTAGTTCCTTTTATCAGCTATATAATAAAACGAGCACCTGTACTCATCGTAGAGCGCGCCGGGCGCCGCCGACGGTGTTGATAAATGCTGCACTCTTACACTGAATCCGCGTGTGCTTGTAACTTGACTGGAGATTCAAATTCAAATAATTTTATTCAAAATAAGAAGTTACATGCTTCATTTTTTGAACGCCAAATAATTTACCACCAGTTCACTAAAGTTAATGCCTCAGACCTGAGAAGAACCGGCGCAAGAAACGAGGCGGGACTTATTTTTTTTTAAATCAATTTTAAACAAATACATATTTATTATCTGTGACAATGACACTTTTGAAACACACTGGAGCGAGCATTTCATTCCCAAAACGTGTCATCATTTACAAAATCATTAATTTGGTAATAACCTTTAACACACAAACGTCGTCGGAGAGGTACGTAGTACATTTGACCTGCTGTACATTTGACACAGCGTTTTTCAAGAAGTTTTGCGAGAGAGATGAATTGGTTTCTATACGAGTACCTATTAATGTATTTTCCTCGTTTTATGGAGCAGAGACATTTATTGGTACCAGTACATAAAGGTCCGTCCTTTGCCTAACAGGAAAGAAATCAGAATATATAAATATTTAAAAAATAAATATTCCATCAAGTTTAATCTTCTACCGTTCAACGCACGTTGTAACTCGGTATTATTTTTAAAGGTAATTTATAAAAGAACAGAAAAAATTAAAACATAAATATTAATTAAATAATAAACAAAACAAACAAAATTTAATGAAGCCTTTAAAGTAGTTTGTGAATCTAAAGTAGTTTGTGAATCTAAATGAATATCTAGTGAATTACAAATTTTGTTTATACGCATAATTTACATAAGCGAGGACTTATTTTATTTGTTCTAAAACTGTTTTTTTTATTTGATAGCACTGCGTGGGCACAAGAGTGTGACTGTAACGTGAAGGTCGTGGGCTCAATTCCTACTCGAGGGATTGAATTATCATTTATTAATATTTTCATATGTTCCCTTTAGCATAAACGCAAATAAATACCCGGCGATATAAGTTCCTCCACTCAACACGCAATGACACGAGAAATATGGCTGGAAATGGGGAACGGAGTGTCTTAAAACTAGGTTACCTCTGCCTCCCCTGCTGTATGGGGATACACTGTAAAACTAATTTTTCTTTTGGTAGCACTAAATAGATAAATGTGTCCTTTGGTATCGGTATGACATCCTAAAAATATTTTTTAATAATAAATTTAGGCAGTCTATTTTATAAACGTTAAACGTTTTAAATACGTCAAACTACCTTCATACGATTTTCACTTAAACAAAATTAGCAAATAGCTGCATAGAGATAATAAGATAATATGGTATGCGATGTATACGAAGTACTTTATAGTAAGTAGTATTACATATACGTAAAACATTCACAAAAGCAACGTACAACGTGCAACGTCCATCGGTACGAGTGAGTAATGGTAGCGTGTATCCAGTATTCACTATTCAAGTAACAATACATTTTACAATGGGTTCTGAATCATTTATAAAATGTAAGGCGCTACTTAGAGCACCGCTCTTGGCGCTAGACCTCTCCCTGGTGGTGGTGGCTCGGGGTTCAAGACCTGCGTGCAGCTCGCCTCGTCGTAATGCATGACCCCCGGACGCGCGCATCAACCCTATAGCATACATACAAACCTCTTCATACGATGCACGACGGCGATGGTCTGATAGCGCGGAGTAACTTGTAAAAGCTATTCATTTTAGTTAATTCCGCTGCGATGAATGTGCATTAAAAAAAATCTAATTGATTTATGTAAATTTAATTAGAATAGACTGACATTCCACTTAATTATGTGTTTTACCAGCAACTTGCTTTATTTTTATATTTTATGTTTATTCTAATTTTTTTATTGCGTTTTTTATTATAAATTTAAAAATAAAAAGGGATTTCACTTTATTATTAAATGTTATCTCAATAATTATATCTTAATATTGTTTTTATCAAAAACGGGTAATGAATTTAAAAATCTAAATCTCACATAATCAAATCATTAATGAAATTAGTCGGAACGGGGGCCTCACTCTTGGAATTAATTTCAATCAACTTCCATATGGTGTCAATGGAATGTAAATATATATTTTTATTTAAATGAGTGAGATAGTATATAATTAAAACTCCTTAAACAGATGGGTCCCTGAAAATATATTTAAATCTATACGTACACATTTGAAAAATAAATACTCAGTGATTTTGCTTAGCACTTTAATCGTCTGTATATCCTCAGATTAATACTTAACTTACTTAGTATTTGGAAGTTACAATCATTAATTTCTTTTTAGATTTTTGGGTTTTATGTGACGAATTCTACTTATTACTTCAATAGTTTTCACTTTCCTTTAAATTTCGCGAATCGTCGCATATTTCGTTGTTTTTTAATGTCTAATTTATATGTTTCCTCAAAAAACAGTACTACTACTACTACTATATGAGCACTTAACGTGCCATTTTATTGCCGGTTTCACGAGAAAAATAACAAATCATTTTCTAAAGTTAATCTCATCTGGTGTTTGTAACTACTGTTTTGAAGTGATTTGTTAAAATTTTAGACTTCTTTTATCTCAAAATAATATTTAAATACGTACACTACATTTACGCGTTACTTTATGCATGTAACGTCAATTTTAACAACTAAGAAATTACATGTATTTCGTTCCTTCCTTTTTTGTTACTTTTATGTAGTAACGTATAATCGTATAATGCAAGTAATCGCCATTTGCATCGGCTGAAACAAAGAAACGGTTTTGAGAAAAATTTAAACAAAACCTTGATGAGCTTGAGTAAGTCTAATAATAAATGAAACCATCAAAGATCTGTTCACAATTTAGTATTGCATACTTTCACAGCATAAATAAGCAAGTGTTGCGGAATGAAATTAGAAGTCTGTATTGTATTTTTTTTTCAACAAAATTTTATTTAATTATAAATTCTCCGATTTTTACAGATTCGTATACATGGTACTCCATTCCACTTACATTTTTATTTAGTTATAAATTTTTCCCTCTTTTGATACTGATAATTTTCCTGGTTGCATTTTCCGTGTTTTTTTTTCTTTCTTATTTAATAAAAGTACATGAAATTTGTTATGAACCTAAAACATAGTAAAAACTTTCATAAAAATTATGTGCGGTTGCTCATATTTGCAATTGTTTGATATAACCAAAATTTTAATTTTACTTTAGGTAAAAGGAAACAGAAAGATTTAAACTTTTTTGTAAACGATATTTTATTTTTTTTGGTCGTGACTTGTGACTATGGCATTAAATTAATCATATAGTTTATGATTTGTGTTATGTTTATGTTCTTTTCATTTTGTGTATAAATTTTGCGATTGGTAAAACTAAATATAAAGAAATAAGAAGTAGCAAAGAATGAACCTTTTTGCCACCTTCATTTAGATTTTTACACATTGTGCTAATAAATCCATAATTTAGAAGAAATCCTACAATTAGTTAAAGAAAGTATGTGATTTTATGAAAAAATTATAATTTGTGGATATTTTTATTATGGACAATTTTTTGAAACTGTCGCAATAAATGAGAAATGGTCATTTGTGTTATTTTCTCAAGGATAACATTGTCAGAAATGAACCAAATTAAAATAGAACCACACAACAGGGACCAGCTTTGAAATAAAAAAAAACCTCTTAATCAGTTCACCGAATCAAAATTTGTAAGGTAATAAACTTAAAAAAATACAGTGGAATTGATAACCTCAAACGAAACGTCTATCATTACACTTAGATGTCAATACGAATGTAAGAACTCTTCATAAATTACAAGAGAATAATGGATGCCTTTGTTCAAAAAAGATTTGTTCAGTTTTGTGTATCTGTGTATAATTATTGTAATTAATAAAGGATATTCGGGTAAGGCGAACCGTGTTTCCCGAGCGGGGGTAATCTCATGTCACTCAATTTGCACCCATCATTATTAAACATTTACGACAATTAGCCACCCTCGACATGCACCCCTTTATTAACCCCTTGAACCGCACGTTGCGTGTTCTTTATCGTATTAATGTTCCTACCAATAAGGAAGATTGTCTGTCAAAAGACTGTAGGTACCTCTCAATGATATACAAATACACGTATGTACATATATGTTACATATAGAAGTTTAAAGTCTTTCTCGAAAGCCATATAAATATATAGACGCGCTTTGTTTAGTTACTAGATGTCGTTCAATTTAGTTATGATATAGTAAATGAATGGTTGGTTCTCGTTTAGTCGCTGAATTCCTCCACCCAACACGCAATATCATGAAATGAGAAGAAAGCATATTTATAATTTAGCCTTCTCTTAGCGTGCTATAAATAAACACTTGAAAAGAGAACATGGACTTGGCAATCGCACTAGATAATACAATTTAATATACATTTTTTTTTTTATTTATCCCAGCTTTCATTATAGTTTCCTTTAAAAACATTACAAATCGAAAAACAAATTACTTAAAATACCGATTACTACTGGATGGAAGTGAATGAATTTTGGCATGGTAATAGTTGAAAGCCCAAAGCAACTTAGAGGATAGTTTTCATCATGGAGTTTATAAATGAGAATATCCTCTTTTTGGAGTTGACGAAAAGTGGATCGCCAATTTTAACAATGTTTTTTCTTGTAACTATTACATTGTAATTATATTTTTTACCATAAAATATCAAGTTGTTTAATTTCAACCGGATCCCATAATCAGAACCTAACCAAACCTTCACCAAACTATCTCTGAAGTGTATCTTCTCTAATAAAAAAAAGAAAATGTAACCACAATGGAAGCACTAGCTTTCAAATAAAACTAGGACAAGCGCGGGACGAGCTCGCTCACCGAAAACTCCATACAAAAAATTAAGGTCTCGATTTTCTAAAATCAGCTTAGCCAGAGCCCTTTCATCTGATACCTCATTTGAACTAGCGGCTTTGATACCAAATTTTTTCACCTTTTAAGGCTATTATTTTTGAGGATTTAACCACAAATGTATAGTTTTCAGATTTTTTTTTAACTAATACTATATAGATGCTAACTGCCAAATTTCATAATTCTTGTTTAACCGGAAGTACTCTATTAATTGTAATTTCCTTTATCGTGGTCGAAATACGCGTATTTTTACTACTTAAGGCTATTATTTTGATTATCTTTATCGCGGTCGAATACGCGTTTTTTTCCATATAAACGGCCATGTCTGTTTTCTAAGTAAATGTAGATTTTTTTTATCAGCATTATGGCAAATGCAACATAATAAAAGAATTATAATATGTAGTATGCACATGCGTATGCGCGAGTGGGCTGCTAGTATCAAATATAGATAAGTTGTATTTTTTTATAAAAACTAAACTTTGTGACATGCAGCAATTTACGTGCTTGGGAAAATTTAAATCTAAAAAAAATTAGAAATTTAAATCTTTTTAGATTACTATTTTTCCTCATGCGTATTTTTGTTAAAATAATTAGAAATTTCACATAATCTGACTCGCAATATATTCTGGAGGATCAAGCCGTCTGCACCGAAAATGTTTTAAAAAAGCAAGAGCACTCATTAGGCGGAATAGCGAGACGCAGCACAGCTGGTGGCGTGTCGGTGGGAGCGGCTTACGGGCGGCTTACAGGCGACGCGACGCGACGCTTAGACCAGAGTAATCCGGCGCGGACGAGACGCACCGCTGCCTCCGAGCCGCCTCCGAGCCGCCTCCACGCCTAAACAAAGCATCCTATAGCCCACAGAAGCTAAATGATCACTCTATTTCTACTAACGATCATTGAAACATTTGGAGTGTGAAGGATTAATGTTTAGAAACGTCTTAAATTTGACCGTAGCGGAATACAAACTTGCTACTCTTGTTTGTCGACCAAATGCTCCTCGCCAATTACGCCATACTGTGACATTTATATTCACTAGATATAATTTGTTTTTGTTATTAGCAATTCTGTAGTTTTCGGGACCCGCTGCGTTAATATTTTTTTAAGTTTTTAAATATTGTTCTTTCTTTAGTTATTAACACTTAAAAAGTATTAAAAAGCCAGTCGTGGCGCAGCGGTACGAGGTGTGACTGTAAAACCGATTGGTTGTGGGTTCGATCCCCACTCGAGAAGATGAAATATTTACTTAAATTTATATTTCCATTTTTTCGCTCTGGTGTCGAGGTTAAACGCGGCGTTGAGTTCTGCCACTCAACACGTAATGCCTCCAGAATTCGGCAGAAAGTGGGGAAAGGAGTGTCTTACCACTAGGTACCCTCTGCCTACCCTGCTGTGTGCGGGATACAGCGTGAAGCTGTTTTTTTTTTACTTCAAGTATTAAAAGAAAAAAAAATATGTAAAGATAAATTTATGACAAAGAAGGTCAGCAAACATGAGTCGGCAATCATACTAAGATTTTCCTTGTATTTGTATTATTAGTCGATTGAAACTTCGAAGCATCTTTATGCGTATCATGTCATATATCGTTTAATCTCCAAATTGCATGTTGTATGCATGGGCGTAGGAAGAGGCGGGAGGTCTTGGGACCACCCCGGAAATTTACTAACGAAAAATTAGCCCTAAAAAATAAAAAAGAACGTTTACCCGAACTTATCCTGTTCAAAACTAAGGTCCAGAACCCCATACCCCCAGAGAATATCTCTCTCGATACGCCCTTGATTGCAAGATGCTTTTATTCTTTTATTTCACTAGTCTGTGGAAGTAATTAGTAATATGAAATTGGTTTTAACATGTGCTATTGTTTAGTTAAATGTGATGAAGCCGAATCGAGCCCAACGTTAGAAAGCGAGCACTAGAATCTAGTCCTAAGCTAGTTTTATCTAAATCCAAATAGTGGACTAAATAATAACATTCATAAGATATAAAAGGTATGTATGTGCTTTGGCTCTCAATCACTTAGTAAGGGAAGAGCTTTATATATAGATTTCATTGTGATTTATCTGTGTAACAGCTACAGACACGCCTCGGAGGTTTCCAAGGTACAAGATTTGTAAAATGGGGATACGCTCTCAATCAACCTGTGACTGTGGCGCCAACTCCCAAACAATGGCATAGCTTTGTGTCTCCTGCTCAAACTCTCCGTCTGCCCGTTCGTTTAACGATCTGACTAAGGTAACGGACAATGTAGTCAGCGTGGCGACATATTTTCATTTGAACAATTCAACTATTTGACACGAAGAAGCAGACGGCTATGAATATATAAAGATCTTGTATTTTTAAGGAACACTATGAAAAAATGTGGAAATATTGAACTTTACAGATGAAAAAATATGTACATACATATATACTAATATAGTATAAAACTCTTCCCTTACTGAGTGATTGAGAGCCAAAGCACAGAAGAAACTATCTTACTAGACGTAGAAACTTGAAATTTGGCATGTAGGTAGGTTAGAGAGTACTGAGAGAGGATTTCTAGAATTCTCGGAAAACGGGAGACAACGGAATAGATGAGAAAAACGATATAAAATATGAGAACGTGTGGCTTAGTAGTCAGAGCGCCTGCTCGAATTCCAGGAAGGGCGGGTCCGAGTCAGCTACGTTCAAAAAAAAATTATACGTTTTCTAAATAAGTATTTTTCTACTTTATTTTTTAAGTCCACCTAAGTACCTTAAACAAAGTATTTTAACATAAATCATATATTTATTATGAAAATATTAAAAGATTAACATATTATAAAACGCTTATGCAACAGACAACTGAGGTAACTGTAACTGACTGTAAAAGCAGGTGGTGTTCGATTCCCAATCGGGAGAGTAAAAGTCAAAACGTAATGAGCCAGTACGTGGGGAACAGAGTGTCTTAACACTCTGTTATTGTTTGAATAATGTATTCTCGTGTAATTAGTTCTACATAATTGTAATAACCTAAGAATGTGTGAATGTGAATATTGATTCACGATGTACGATAGTGAATGGAAATCGGTATAAATAAATATGATAAATAAACATTAGGTTCCCTCTTCCTACCATGCTGTATGCGGGATACAGCTTGAAGACTACAGCTAAATATAAAAAATATATATTAAGATCTTACTCTTGGAGCAGTATAACGGAAAAATCGTGGACGCCTCTGTCTTTCACCTCTTCATTCCGTCGCTGGGCGTGAAATTGTTTTATATCAGCGTAAGGCGGTCGGCGCCCACGACCTCTAACACCTCTAACACCTCTAAGACCTAGCTCTCACTAGGGTTCATATACTCCAATACGATTCTAAGCGTCATTGGACTATAACATTACAATTTCACGCAAAATAAACCTTAAGATAATTTCTATAACTGAAAAATAAAGACATCTACAGTCGATATGATAAATTACACTAAAATTAATTTAAACTATTGTTTTTCTAGTATAGTACTATAGATTTTATAATAATAAAAACATTAATAATTTAATGATTAATATATCACGATTCACGAGTACCTCGTTGATAACGTCGTTATCTAAAGTCGACGTTGGTTTAAGTTGTTTTTCTCTACGCTTTATTGAGTACAAGACATTTGTTAAAACGATAAGATTATATATGAACTGATATGAATTCAAACGTGTCCAAGTGCACTACTGACTACTGACTGAGTGACTGACACTGACATTTGGCGTGTGCTCGTAGGTAGATTAGAGAATGCGTAATAAAAAGAGAAGGCTTCGCGTAATTCTTACGGGAACAGGAAAAAACTATTTTTTCCATTTTATGTTTCAAAGTCTAAGCCAAGCAAAGCTGCGTGCGACCACGAGTAATATTACAATACTCGAAATTTTATTATCTTGCGTCAGATTAAAGTCTTATATGTCCTCGCTTTCGACGAACATTTTTATGCTTTTTAGCGCTGCACAAACAATTTAATAATAAAAATATAATAGCAATTAACTTTCACTTTCAAACTCTTTGTCCCATTGAATGCTATATATCCGTTTAAAACAAAAGTTTCTTTAACACTAGTAACTTTGTTTCCCCCAATGTCAATATAAGGCGATGAACTCGAGAGTACTTCAGGTTAGCTTCAAGCTTCAACTAGCGGCGTATGCGCCTTTATTCTCAGTTCCATCAAGCGAACTCGAAAAGTTTTGGGAGAATGTCAGGGATGTTCTAGATATCGTTAGAGGGAATGAAAAAATCATAATATGTAGTGACTTGAAAGTATTGATTGCAACTCTGCGAGGCGGTTACGAGGGAGTGCTGCGTATAATTAGGCTGGAAAGCTTATATTGGACATTTGTAAGGAAAGGAATTTGTTTGTGGCAAACACGATGTTTGACCACAAACAAATTCACATATATACATTGGAGCAAGCGGAAGGGAACATTATTTTTAAATAATTATCTATTATATTATCGTAATACCGTGCACTATACGACCAGTGAGCCGCCGGCTTTATTAATAAGTACGGCCATAAGTTGCGTACTAAGTTAGATTCATTAAGACTAGACCAAAATGCACGTGCTAGGAACGATCAATATAAGCAGCAGCAAACAGGTGAGGCGAAGGGACCCCGCCACCTACGTCCTGGAGAGGAGATTTGGTGTCGCCTCTATAGAGGTACAAACAATTGGGAACGAGGGGAATAAGCTGAAAAGATTTGTAATAAATAAAACATACGACACGACTATTAGAATACGACAATTGAAGTATTCCTTTCTGAGCAACTCATACAATGGACTTAAATACGTACTAAGGATTTTTAAAAAGTTACCGACCGATTTCAAAAATTTTTTCACCATTAGAAAGCTGCATCTTCACTGATCAACATAGGCTTTATCACGTTTTCAAAAAAAATAGGGATCCTTAATGAAAATACAATAATTTAACCCAAGGTGTGAAGAACTTGATCTTAAAAATTCTATCATCGGGTGCGCTGCGAAAACTATTGATGATAGAACAAAACAATGTTCTACAGTATTAAAGAGCGCATCAATATCTTTAAAAAGTCACCATATGTCCAACTACTGTAGTTATAACAATATAACTACTTTTTTATATTTTATAAGTTAATGAAAGTGCCGACAATAATCAAACCATATTATTCATACTTCTGCATTAATCCTTATCCCATTAAATGATATTTTATCAAAGACTAGCGGCTCGCTGGCGGCTTCGCCCGCTTAAACTATATGATAATTGATTTAATAAGCAGAATAGATTGACAACTAAAATGACTTCTAATATATTTTTTTATTACTTTAATCTGTAATATTCTAATATGATTTTTTTACGACATTATCGTAATTTCTATAAGAATTTTTGTTTATCGGGCTAATAAATACGACCAATGTTAATATTTGATTTATAAAATATACATAAAGCAAATTATTTATTATACGTATATATTTTTGTAACATTACGTTCTTTTTACCTTTGTTATGTTTTTTAAAACTCTGTTAAATGTGCTGATGTCACTAAATAAATAATGTACTGCTTCAGAAACAGCCTTAAATGTTAAATTATTGATTTGGGTAATGATTCATAATATTCTTTGTAAAATAACTGTAATAATTGCATATTAACTCCTGTACAGTTTTTAAATTAGTTACATATATTATATGAACGAACCAACTAAAAAATCTTTGCATTTACTTGATATTTCTTTCAAGATCGTTCTTTATCTCTGTGAATGTTGAATTAATTACGATTTAAACTTAACTGTTATGATTTATGAAGGTAATCTCCACTAAAAAATCAATTTTGTTTACTTTGTTGTATAAAATATTATGTAATAGTGCTTCTAAAATATATATTTTTATCAACAGTCATATAACCAAGACGTTTCGAATGTCATTCTTTAGCCAAGAATCTTACCAGCGCGATTGCTATATAACATTCGTAGGCAAACTAATGCCTTAAGTTCATTCAAATCACGATTTTTTTTTATGAACTGATTTTGATGAACCAAACTTTAGTAGTTAAGTTGAGTTAAAACAAAGCAATTATTAAAATTTTCAGGTAAATCGGTTCAGTACTTTCAGAGAAAAATGTGGACATGTACACTGTGTGTACATATCGACAGACAGACAGACAGACATAATAAATTCAAAAAAAATCTTTTAGCTTTCTATTATTCTTTTTAAGTGTCCCTCTATCCATTTCATTCAAAATTACTAAATGTACAGACAAAATATTTTTACTGTCTTATTATATATATAGATAATCTCAATAAGTGTAAAATATTTTTTAAATTAATAAAATCGGACATTCCATTCAAAAGATATAACGAATTAAAAAATTTCAATCTAAAGGAAATTATGTAATAATAAAAATGCGAAGTGTGTGCCGTGTGTCGTGTGTGGGGTGGGGGGAGGTGCATCGATATCACTAAAATTATGAAGACAGCCGATTAGATTTTTTGTTTCTATTTGATTTTTTGTTAGTATTTGAATTGAATAGGCCCTGAAACAACGGGACCGATTTGGAAAATTCTTTTACAATTAGACGATTAACGTGTAAAAGAATACAAAAAAAAACTTATACCGCGACCATTGTGAAAATTATTAAGAATAGAGCAAGTACTACAGTTTTATAGAAGACATGAATATCTACAAAAAAGTTTACGATACCATGTGTAACTGTTAGACATGACACAATAACTAATGTTATAATAAAAAGTAAATAAAAACAATTAAACCGATTTTACCGCTCCCGGACCCCGCTCGCGTCTTTGCGCTTTTAATCGGTTAAGCCGTTTCTGAGATAAGCGTCGAAACAGAAAAACCAACAAACAGATAACATTTTTAAATATCATTGTTTCTGGTTCTATTACTTTGTTAAATGCCCCCATAATATTATTTCTAATGAAAATCGAATATATATAATATATTTTTTAATTCCCATTCTAATATATATATATATATTAGAATGGGAATTAAAATATATATATATATATATATATATATATATATATATATATATATATAATATTAGAATGGGAACGCGGGAAGCAGCAGCCTTGAAATAAAAAAAAAGAATCACTAAAACTCGTTCACCCAGTTAAGAGCTAAGGTAACAAGCAATACAACTGTCGAATTGATAACCTCCTCCTTTTACAAAAGGCGGTTAAAAATTAATTAAATAATTACATATTTTATAAACACTCTCTCCTCTTTTTCAATAGTTTCGGGAAGTTAACGGAGTGACGTTATTCAATAACAATCTACAAAAAAATTGATTTTCTCGAATACTTATGTAACGTAAAAAACAATTTTAATTAATGATGCAATAACCAACCGACACTTTTCTATTAAAAAATAAATTAAATTAAATTAGCTTCACGCTTTATCCCGCACACAGCAGGGTAGGCAGAGGGAACCTAGTGTTAAGACACTCCGTTCCCCACTTTCTGCCGAATTCTGGAGGCATTGCGTGTTGAGT
>DWMY01001655.1:0-13921 GCA_018249775.1 Heliconius hecalesia formosus
ACCAATAAAGCCCTTTCATTTTATACCCATAAAGAGGTTGTTGTGAAGAAATATGTAATCCGCCATTTTGTATCGGCGGCCTTTTTGGATTTACAGGCATAATTTTTTTTATATTGTATTGTCATCAATATTAAGAGTGGGTACCAAATTTCAGATCAATCCGTTAACGGGAAGAGGGTTACTAAATTTGACCCAAACAAACAAACGGAGTGAGCTAAATAAAACCGTTTAAAAAAGGGCTTTCTTTTATTTTTGACTAAAACTTAAAACCTATTCTGAAATAGGTTTTAAATTCTAGTAAAAAATAAAAGACATTAAAAATCATTGTTTTAAGTCGAAGTCATAAATATGTATTTTAATAATAAATTGCTACTATGTAATTATTATTTTGTGTTAACAAAAACAACTTAAGACCGGGGAGAGGGATGCAAAAATCAAAACAATATATATAGCCACAAATATCATGGCACGTTTATTTTTCTCGACTACATGGCGACCTCTAAAAGAATCGTGACTTGTTATTTTGCATTCATATAGTTTCTTTTAATAGATCTCTTCAAAAAGAGTACTAATAATTTTACAATGTATATTTTCCATAAAATTAAATAAACTCTGTATTTATTTTGATCTCAATATAAATCACTATGAACTTAAAAAAAATAATAATTAAAAAATCGCTTTGTTAGTTCGCTAATTATATCGATTGATGATACTATTATATAATAAAGAGTACATTTAAAAAATCACATTAAAGCATATACATAATGCTGACTACATAATGCCCTTACAGTCTCTTCACCGCTGAATAAGTGTATACTCTCAAAGAATTAACGATAAACAATATTAAGAATAAAAATATAATAAGAATTATATTTAAGGTGTTGATAACACCTAAATCAACTACAGTAATAGTGTGACATAGAGTCAGTCTTGGAGATCCACGTATAATAAAATTTATATAAAAAAAAACGCCTAAAAACGTATACATTAATAGGAAAGAATAACAATATAAAATATAGAAAGTGCCAACGTGTCAGTTGTCCTATAGGATAATCGCTTAGTGTTTTATCACTAGTCGGTATTAAGTGTTATCAGCCGCTTAATATTAAACTAATAATAATAATAATAATAAATTTATCACAATACATTCAGACTAAAGAAACGACATATCGTGCAAGAGGCTGTAAGGGTGATATAATATTCACGTGCAATGTAATACACCACAGTTAACAAATCTAACTTATTCAATAAAATATAAACTAGCCTAAAAATTTTAACAATAAAAGAAAAAAAAAACAGCTGTAGTTAAAAATATTGGTCAATAAAACTCTGTAGAGCTATGACTAAATGACCGCTTGTAAAAAA
Organism: Heliconius hecalesia formosus; assembly: GCA_018249775.1. Lineage (NCBI taxonomy): Eukaryota > Metazoa > Arthropoda > Insecta > Lepidoptera > Nymphalidae > Heliconius > Heliconius hecalesia. Next base: position 1,366 of record DWMY01001655.1, read on the forward strand.
ATCATGCCATGATTTTTGCACATCGACTTACAATAAAATCGGAATCAAATGTATTGTAAAATACTCCAAAACGTCGAGTTCGGCTTAGAGCCATTATTCTTTAAAAACTACGAAGTGTAAAAACTCAGTGACTTAGAAATAGCTCTCAGTATATAAAAAGAAAAAAAGGTTAAAATCCTTAGGCTGTACTCTCGTAAGATTATGACGTAAGCAACGCAAATATGTCGGCAAAGCGGAAGTACGCGTAAATCTAACCATACCATACAACTAAATGTTATGTAGCTACACGCGCCACGGCCGCTCCCGGGCCTGCTTGGGACGAGGATATGTATATAATACCTTCACCTTCCTACTGCCACTGGTTGGTCCGAACCACAACCGCTCCGACGTCTCAAAAATAAATATTAATTTAAAAATTTTGCCAAAAAAAAAACAATCTTGTGAGTATTCATATTCCAAGTCGTGGATCATACGGCGATCAGTCTTTTCTACGGTTTCAAAAAATATAGTAGACATTGGGGGAAGTACAACTCATAAACACTGACGATTACGTAATTAAATATATATTTATATATATATAGTATATAATGATTACCCTCTAAGTATACATAGTAACTAACATCGGTATGTAAATATGGCGGCGGCCTCGTCTACTCGGAACTGATAAACAACGCAAAATCGCTAATCCTATAAAAATATTGCCCGAGAGCCGTCGCCGCGGCATACTTTATGTATGTATATTTATATAGTATATGTACCTAAGTTGCTATGTTGGTGTCTCTATTCCCGTTCGCCGCGTCGCTACTGACTATTGGTAAATAACTTTCTCTCCGTGGCGATTTAGATCTGGTAATTGAACATTTAAACTACGATTTAAACCAAAGTTCTAGTTTCTCTAAATAATACTGTTCTCAATGGCTTGGTAAGAAACTTAACAAACGTCTCGCTAAACACTGCAAAATATTTTGTTGTCACGTACGATTTTATACTTTCTCTTTTACTGGGAAACTAAATGCATCCGTCATGTCACTCCATCTTATATTATCGTGTACATACATGTTTTTATTTTTATATGTAAATGATAAATGAGATATTGGCCTATTTTTTCATGTCTCAAATACAGAACTATCAAAATATAAAAAAATATCGAGGACTATCAAACAACATCCATATGTATATATCATTATTTATATCTACGAGGAAATTTTGATTTCTTTACCCAAAAGTATACTTCTGCGCTAAATACTCTATGATTAATTCCATTTTTTTTTCATCAGTTCGATATACTCTATGATTGTAGAAGAAAAAAGATTCTACAAATCATGCGATCTTACCTTAAATTTTGAATCGTATTACTCCATATCGTTCGAATAAATAAATCCTACCAATATTTACAATTTCGACCCTCAGCTCATGGACACACCACGCCGTGGAAATAAAATAGTGTATAAAAACAATACAGAACAGAAAACGCAACGTACAATACAAGTAACGTAAAATAAGTAATAAAAACAAACGGGCGCATAAACACTACGACAAGAGTTGTACAATATTTTATTTCCAATCTACCCTGACCTGCAAACTTAACTAAACTTACACTACCGCATCATTTACATAGAAATGGCACCAATCTATCTTTGATATCAACAATGGCAAACCATAAGGAACCCCGCAGCGGACATGCTCGCCTCACGCCTGACCGTCTCAAGGTTTGGAAGACTACTGCGCTATACTATACGTTATCACTATTATTCGAATACAAGCAATGGAACAACGACACTACGCGACGCGCGCACGTGTGCGATTACGAGCGATTCTAAAATCGATTCACATCTAATAAATATAATCGATTATAATGCGATTATTTATCGCGTCACAACATTACACCCAAACTCTGCCGTAACTATATAAAAGGCGTTCGGAGTCGGAGCTACCGGCGTTCGCACACATGCACGTACAAATAAAACATTCTAAAATGGAAACGATATCGCAATGAATGACGTGAAATGAGTTAAGTCGCGAAAAAAGTGTCGACGAGTAAAACTGAAAAATGAAGCGTCATCGATGGTGTTTGTTTGTTTGTTGTTTACGCCTAACGCTACCCGCTAGAAGGCACACAAAGTTTTAGTAAGAAGCTTGAACGACCCGCCGCCTCCGGTTCACTTATTGCCATACATGCCACCGGTCGACTAGTGGCGATCACATCATGAACACCGAACATAATATCTATTATGAACGAAATACGATTAAAAAATATTGCCAATTTTTTGTTGCAACAGGCACTTCTCTGGATTTCTCCAATAAACATCATATTAAATTTATTATGTGAAGACTCATTTATTGCCTCTGAGGACTGCGTCATGCATCCCACGGACCGGGGGAGGCTTCACGTCTCGGAAACACTTCTATAAAATTATTGAACTCCATTTACACCGACATCTAAGTTAAAGCATCGCAATAAGATATCGTTACATTCCACTACGACTAATGATCGATCGATCGGACGACCGACAGACGGGACGATAGCGAGTGACAGATAAAAAAAAAACAAACAATTTAGAATTTCGAGTCGCGACCGCTAACGATTCCGAAAGTTATCACTAAGCAAATTAGAATATGAGATCAAAAATTTAGGCCTACGATCTACGATGAGAGTTAAGTATCGATATATGTGCGCCACCACGCTTATGGGGTGTGATGGTAGTAGATACGAATCACAGCTGTGGGTTAATCACAATGTATACGATAGGCGGTGCCGCTCAGCGCCGCGGCCGACCAAACAAACGGGGGAACTAATTATATGTATTTGTAGGGCGCTGCTCGTAGCGCATAGCTGCTCCGGTGGCTGCCTGATGCTGCTCTAATATTGCACTCGGACTGCTCGCTGATTGCTCAAGAGCTATTAATATATCTGGAACGAGTTATATAACTTATATATTTTTTAAAATTTATATTTTTTTCAGTACATATATATTGTGAAACCTCGCATAGTTAAAGATACTAATAATAGGACGAATTCGGATTCAAACGGCTTCATTTCGGTTGGCTGCTGTTAACTCTAATTCTTTTATCTGTAACCTTATTTCTCAATTTTTGTGGCACTGTGTCTGACTGTAACCGCGATGGTTGTGAGTTCCACTTATAAAGAGGTTATATTCATTTTCTCCTTCTAGAAAACCCAGCATGAAGCGAAAATCCCGCACGTACGCCGTAACGCTATAGAGACCACTTTCAGGTCAACACTAGTTCTTCAAGAAAAAATTTGAGGCTACAAAAGCTATGTACATATATATAGCATACCAAGTTCTGATCAATCAGCGAGACGCATCGACATCTGCGGCTGCGGTGTGGGCGTGTGCGGCGGCGGCGGTGACGCTGGAACACCATCATGTCAATATTTAATTACTGTTACTTTACACAGTCACTGTAAATGTATATTAATTGGTTTCATTTTATTAGACATATATGGAGTCCAAATTGAAAAAAAACTTTTAGTTTTGAATTTATGGAGGAAGCCTATAGGCTATATTACATCACGTTATTCGTTTGGATGTAACCCACTGCAATCAGTCAGAGTTGCTTGGGGAGTTTCATGTGCCACACAAAATTATTAGTTAAAGAGCAATAAAATATACCAAAAAAGTTGATGCATATATTAAGACAATGGAAAAATGTTATCATCAAATATATAATTGTTTATAAAATTGTAAATAATTAGGGATTCAATTTCTTTAAATAAATAATAATGTGTGACTGAATCAATACAATATACAACGACGAGAACAATTAGTTAGTTCGTATCTAGTGAACACGACTCACAAATAGACGCGATGGACTGCGGCGACATGGCCGCCATCTTGCTCTGCGTGTCCTGCATCGACACCTGCGTGCCCTGCGACGTCATGTACCGGTTCACCATTGGCACAAAGCTGTTTTAGTAAAAATACATTAATTAAAATATATATTTTTTTAAACTATCATATTTCTAAATACCGAAGACTTTCTATGTTAGTTTTTAATTCTCATAAAGAAGGTTTGTTATGACAATTGATGCAAATTACATATTGTATGCTAATATTATATATAAAATAAAAATTTATTCAATTAGGCTGTAATAAGCACTTTTGAAATTTTCAAGTTACATTAAAATATATTCTGTCAGTCCTGCAAAAGCTCCTGTCGGTGGAAGACAAAAACATAGATAATGGGAAACTCAGTACTTTATAATATAAGAAATATTATTCCCGGTTATAATCTTAATATGAGATATGTATGGCAATGATAGTGCAAACGGTACACGCGACCGAAAATCTTGGGCTCAAATGTAAAGAGTTGAAATATATAAAATAGTTTTTTTTTTTAAATTTTAGAATACCAAAAATCAGCTCAATTGACAATCTGGAAGAAAAATAGTTTTAGATCCTAAATCGTGATAAATAATCGATTTCAGTACTACAAAATATTGTTAAAGTCCATGTATTTTAATGCACTTATTAGTGCATATAATTACAGTACAAAAAAAGAAAATATCAATTAATTGACTGAAAAAACAAAGCGAAATCCATTTGCATCGATTAAAATCAGTCATATTTAAAATGACAGCACATCTGTCATTTAAAATATGACTGATTTTGACAGCTGATTGACATTGACACTTGGTTTAATTATTTTTGCATTTTTCGCTTCACTCGTTGGTTCGTTTCGATGCGTTTTAAGTGCTTTCTTGTTTCTTTGATATTTCTTACGACAGCTGCTTTTTTTCAGGGATTTTTTCCTCAGTGATTACCTATTTTTTAGAGGTTGATTGTGTTGTGAACTTAACCTTACTTTTACCAAATCTCTACATACCTCAGCTCTCAGATTGCCAACACTGCCAGAATTTTCAGGGAGGACTGACAGAATTTATATAATTTGTACCTGAATGTATTAAAGCATACCATTTTCATGTCTTTACATTCTGACCCTAAGAATGTATGCAATTGTTTCAGTCTCCTTTAATATGAAATCATATAAATAATAAAAATCAAGAGAAACTGTCAGATTTATAATCAATGAAAAAGAAAGTGTTCATCGTTAATATAAATAATGACCTTAAGTCACAAACGCCAGGGCTCTCGAATCCGCCATTATTTGTGTTTGTGGCAACACTGTTGATGGTGCCAATGCTGTTGGCCGACACGTTGCTGTGGTTCTCACGGTGCACGCGGTTGTGATGTCTGTTTTAGAATAAAGTATAATTTTTTTAATTATTTTTTAGCTTTACATTGTTTCTAGGATGTATCATGTAAAATGTATGTATAGGATACATATATTGTGTATATGTGTTTTTTTAACTTCACACACGGGAACCTAGTGTCAAGATATTCCGTTCACCGCCGCATACACGAACGGCGTCAGTTATAGTCATTGTCAAATTCTAAATATTAACGCATTAAAATGTCAAATGATGTCGATAGGTATCATATGATATTTTTTTCAGCTTCATGCTGTATCTCGCATGTAGCAGAATAAGCAGATGAAACCTTTAAGCTACTTCCTTCCCCACTTTCTGCCGAATTTTCAAGGCATTGCGTATCGAAGAAACGAAAATATCAATAACGAATGGGAGTCGAACGTCACACGGCCTCAATCTATCACGTGAGTAAATAGATACCGTATGAGGTAGCTGTCGCGCACGAAGGTGCGGCCGCACACGCTGCACTCGTAGCAGGGCCCGCTGGAGTGCGTGCGGATGTGCAGCGCGAACTGCGACTTGGACGTGAACGTCATCGAACACCGCTCGCAGTTCAGCGGCTTGTCCGCCACGTGCGACCATCTGACCAACAAACAACAAACAAACTTATATTATACTGGCAACCCAAACGCATGCTTAAACCTACTGTTATGTATTAGTAATAAATGTCTTACGAAGAAGATTTATCAAATCTGACCCTGTTGAGACTTGATTTTAATATAAAATTGAATGTAGTAAACTGATACTATTCGTTACGTAAAGGTTATAAGATAATGAAATTTGTTATATAAAGGTAAAAAATACTTTTTTTTTTATATTTTGCAAAATCGAAAATTCTTTATAAAAAGGTTTTTAACAAATGTATTCGTAATGCGAAGGTATATTTTGTATGAATTCTTACTGGCAGTTTTATGGAACTTTAGAAAATTCGTTAAATCGGGGAAATCGTTAAATTGAGGGTTGTTACATTAAGGTTACATTGTGTAACGTCGAACTTGTTATACGCTTATTACAAACAAGCAGCAATTTCGAAGAGATTTTGGAGTTTTATACCAATTTAAATGTATTTAAATATTTTAAAAATAACATTATCTTGCCAGTAAATTTTCGCAACTACCCACATAATAACGAAATTTCATTAAAACTAATCGGCACACTAAGTATGAGCTGTAATTATTCCTAATAACAGAAGCTACTATACAACAAGAATGTATTTTGGATTTAATACAAAAAACCTGAATATAACTTTAAATTTCACAGTTAAAAATTTAACCAGTTTTTTATCCGAAAAAAATATAAGAAAATTACACTTGTTTGTCTTGATAAAATAACAAAAATAAATTATGTAAAAATAATTTTTGTAATAGAAAAATGCAACATAATATAAAGTTTATCTATACATGTCTTCAATTATACATTAGCATAAATTATTTTGTTATACATATATTAAATATGTATAGAACATAAGCGACTTATGACCTTGAACTACATAATTGTTCATTCACTAAACCGAATTACTTGCGTATTCTGATAACATTATCACTTTCAAGGCAATGTAATATGCATAGAAACCAAAAATTTTAGCCAATTCAATTAAATTTTCGTAGCAATTATTACATAAATCGTACCCTATGTTTTATTTTGATGTATATGTTATGCTACTGTAAAGTTTCATCTAAATAAGTTCAGTTGTATTGGACAGAACATTCATATTTATAATATTAGTAGGATACTGACCTGTGCGCTGTTACGTAGCTTTTGACTGCAAATCTTTTTTGGCAAATATCACATGCATATGGACGTTCTCCTGAAACGCGATACACCATTAAAATATCTGAATTTATAGTTTAAACAATGGTATGTAAAGCGTCTAATGCTAAAAAAAACTAAACTGAAAAGCAATAATAAAATAAAAATAAAAAAGCAGTGTTAAAAAGACGGCAAGATGCAATTAGACAGTAGGATGAAGTCTGAAATCAATGAATTGAAGCTAAGAAATCATAAAAAAATGATAGATACCAAAAATTAATTGATGATGTAGCGTATGATAAAAAATGAAACAATAAAAATAGTTGTCGGTGCCACATCATTGGACCAGGAATAAAGTTAGTACCTGTTATCGCAATTTGCCGTCCTTCTATTTCCTCCAATCGCAGTGAAAATATTCACACAAAACAAAACAAAAACAAGTATCTTGTGTGAATAACTAATCCTGATTTCAAAACATTCGGACGATTCACATAACTATTATTCGTTGTGGTGACAAGAACTTAATATAATAAAAAGCAATTCCCACAAACAAATCAAAAAAATATTTTTATGAAATAAATATAAAATTCAAGTAATTTAACTACTCTTAACAACTAATAGAAATTGGCACAATGTGAATCGTCCCAACGAGTGTCAAAGCTAATAAAATGTAACACGTGACGTCACAGGAGGCATTAATACAGATTAAGGCCCCCCTCATACCGGTGTGGATGCGCTTGTGAATGTTGAGCGTAGATTTCTGCGTGAAGCGCTTGTAACACACATCGCACTCGAAGGGGCGCTCGCCGGTGTGCGTGCGCATGTGTATCTCCAGGTACGGCTTGCAAGTGAACGCCGCCGGGCACTCCATGCACTGATACGGCCGCCCTTGCACTAACCACCACACACATTAGTCACCACCCACAGTTACCGCTGAGAAACATCATCCCACCGAGTGGCACCGACAACTATCATGTCGCAAAACGGTAAACAATAATCATGACACAGAAAAAGGGGAAAAAAGGGGGGGAGCGAGCGCGGTACCTGTGTGCGTTCGTTTGTGTATGTTGAGTGTGGACTTTTGCGCGAATCTCTTGAGGCACACGTCGCACTGGTAGGGGCGCTCGCCGGTGTGCGTGCGGTTGTGTATCTCGAGGTACTGCTTGCAGGTGAAGGCGGCCGGGCACTGCAGGCACTGGAACGGCCGGCCCTGCACTGTAAACACACGGGTGAATCGACGCGGGCCCTCGCCCGAGCTGCGCGCGCCCTACCGCGCCCCCCACACTCTCTCCCCCACCACCCCCCTCCCCGCACGTACCCGAATGCGTCCGCTTGTGGATGTTCAGGCTGGACTTCTGCGTGAACCGCTTGAGGCAGATGTCGCACTGATAGGGGCGCTCGCCGGTGTGCGTGCGCGTGTGTATCTCCAGGTATTGCTTGCAGGTGAAGGCGGCGGGGCAGGACAGGCACTGGAACGGTCTGCCCTGGACTGGTGCCCAACACATACATTATAGCGGCGGCGGGCGAGCAAGGGCGCTAGCCGCCCTCGCGCTACGGGCGGCGCGGACTGGCGGCGGGCGGCGGGGAGGGGGCGGCGGGAGGCGGGGGAGGGGGAGCGGCGGGGCGGGGCGCGCCAGTCCGGCCGGGCCGGTGTCACCCACCTGTGTGCGTCCGTCTATGTATATTGAGGCTGGACTTCTGCGTGAAGCGTTTGAGACACGCGCCGCACTGATAGGGCCGCTCGCCTGTATGCGTGCGCACGAGAGTCCAGTAAGTCGGCCTGGCACTGCGCCCAGTGCACACACAAAAGCGAGTAACGCACGTCGCCGACGCGCGCCCCTCCCCCTCCCCCCTCCCGCGCCCCGCCAATCCCGACCTCCCCGAGCCCGGCGGCTATTTACATACGCGCTTGGCGCTTCGAGTGCGTCTTTGCGATTGCATTACCGCTTTTGTGCAACAATTAATAATCATGAAGATATGAATAAAGTAATGGTACATCTAATTTGAGATGGCTAATATGCGAGGGTGAAACGTCCTGTTGCTCTAACAGAAAGGTAAATTCCGAGTGCAGAAGTACGTAAAAGCGCGCAAAGTTAACAGAAATCGAGATGTTAGTCGGAAGCAACGAGATGGAAGCTTTCGGGGCTAAAAACAACGGGTTAGGCAACGGAAAAAACGGGAAAGAAGCATGACGCTAAATGAGATGGTACATGAGTGCGTGACGAGTCGTAAGTCGCTTATCGTACTTATCGGATTGGCTAAGTGTAATGTGGGCTACTAACCCGTATGTATCTTTTCGTGTAAATTGAGCGCGCACTTCTGCGTGAAGGACTTGAGGCAGACGGTGCACTGGAAGGGCCGCTCGCCTGCGCCGCCACAGGGGACAGAAAACAAAACAAAACCACGATGGACAAATAATTCTAGCTAGCTCACTACACCGACTCTATCCGCCCCATCCCCCATCATCCACCATGAGGGGATTGCGAACTTATTTGTCCATCGGACATTCTCACGCCTACATTACGTACACATGCTTTACTGTTACGTGTTTGTGAATAGTTTTTGAGCGCGTTCAACCTATTTTAATAAGCCGTTTCTTTTATTTAAATTGTAAATTTATGAAATTAATAAAATACATAACATGATAAAGCACACTAAACACACTTCCAAATCGCTGTTATTTCAAAGATTGTATACGGGAGCCCTTAAACTATTCACAAAAAGGGTGTCAAAGCCACAACAGAGATAAAAATTCAAAATAGAGAACATTGGGTATATATTGTGACTCGGAGACCGTATGAACATAAAAGATATCAAGGGACCCACCGGTGTGTATACGTTTATGAGTGCCAAGGCTGGACTTCTGCGTGAACCGCTTGTCACAGATGTCGCATTGATAGGGGCGCACTTTGTTGATCAGCGATTGGATGTGCTCCTCTAGAAATATTAACAAAATACAGCTACAAAACTGCTTTCGGCGCACCCGGCGGTGACTGTGCCTAATGTACGTGAGCTCTAGTTTATATAATTCATTGACTACATAAGGAGTTTAGGGCAAAATGCCTACCGGTGTGTATTTTTCCATGTCGGCCCAGGCTGGACTTCTGAGTGAAGCGCATAAAACAGATGTGGCACTGGTACGGCCGCACTTTCTCTAACAGGGCTCGTCTGTGCTCCTCTATAACGTTATACGATTTTCGATATAGCATCACTACACTCTCTCAAGCTTTTTTTTTTGTTTAAATGTATTTTTGTTAACTGATCTCACTGTACACTCAAACATACACTCAGGGGGAGGTCGGTAAGGCAGAGCTCATTTTATTATTGAAACGTTTAACCAAATTTTAGACATATGCCCCAAAATTTATTTATACTAAATGTGGTTTGTCATTTACCTAATTTGATAAGATGTATTAAATATTAATAAAAAAAACGCCATGAGAAAAAAACTATTGAAATAGAATCAAAACTATCGGCAATCTCATATACTATGGGAGCGTGACATTGAATGAAATTTTAAATAATATTAGGGCGGAGACCCACCCGTATGTATTTTCTTGTGTCTGTTGAGGCTGGAGCTCTGCGTGAAGCGCATCTGACAGAGCTCACACTTGTAGGGGCGCTCCTTCACCATCAGAGCCCGCATGTGCTCATCTAAAAGCGAGGCGACAATCCGAAATACTATTCAAGCCACCTTACACCTAGTGTTGCCAGGTGACACAAAATAAACATGTTGTTTTGTATTTTTTGACTTTGGATTGTTTCATTTGTGTTTTGCCCTCAATATTCAAATAGCAAATTGTAATCAAGTATAACCCCGAAATACATTTTGAACCTGGCAACACCATAGGGAATCCACAATGGACTCCTATAAAAAAAAAAGAAATCGGACAGCCCAGAGTGAATTCCGTACCTCCCCCTGTTTACCTCTCATCGACATCTTCCTCACGCCCTGATTTTATTTCAGAAGTATGTATATATAACGTGACACAACTCAAAAACTATTCACATGTTTATGTTAAGCATATGTGTTGTCAATTTTGCCGTAACTGTGACTCGCACCAGTGTCGTAACTTAGTTATGAACGTTTGTATAATTTCATACATAGTGCATAAGAAAAAAATATAGGATGTGTATATAATAATTTATATATTTAATAAAAAAATATATTGTCCAGTGGCCATGTTCTTTTACTACTTTCAAATACATCTCTACAGCACGTAAACAATTATTTTGAATCCAGCATAACGTAAATTGCATAAAATAATATATAAATGTTTATTTTTAATAAAGCATACATACGTAAAAATAAATAATAAAATTGTCTACATATTGAAGACAGCTTAAAATATGATTAAATCTATATATCATATATACCATATAAAAAGTGGTAAAAAAAAGAAATTAAATATCAGGGCGGCAAAAGAAGTAATATAAAAAATAAATACATATTGAAAGTCAACAAAAAAAATTAACACATTTACTATAAAATGCACCGGTATCGAAACAGGAGGAGGTGGACTTGTTCGAAAATATAAAAATTCCAGTTAATAATTAAAAAAACAATCCTCTCATGGTATTATTACATGGGAGCGTCGGTTTAGTTATATCATATATTTTTATATTTTATTCTAAAAAAATATGTAAAATGTAACTTCCATAAAAACCTCCATCCTTACAAGAGTTAATATACTGAATTATTAATAACATAAAATTAACTGGAAATTAATTTATGAAAATATTATAAAAACGCATACTATTTTTCAAAACATAAAATACAATTAACCCTATGGAAATTACATTAAAAGCTACATGAGATCAATGAGTCAAGAAAATGGTATTTAAATAAATCTGACAGGGTAACTAAATAGACATTGATCTTATGTGCTAATATGAATACTTGACAGATTAAAATAAACCTTATCACAAGGGTAGACGGTTCAAAATTGAATAGACATATACTATTCAAACTTGTTGGCTATGACTCAATGTACTTAGGTTATGATTTTACTTGTAAAATCTGCCTCATGTGAATATAGGTATAGATTATAAAATGAATGACATTGCTGGTCATAACTGTATTTAATTTACTAAAATATTATAGAAACAGCAATGTTGTCATGTCTGTCTCTTTTTGACAGATTTTACTTAATTTAAGGTTAAGTTAAGATACTCTGTTTCCCAAATTTCTTAGACATTGCATCTTGAATGACGGACGAATGAATTAAATTGAATGGCTTGAATTACCAGCATGAATGGGAATCGAACCCACAACCCTTGAGCTCTCTCATTTCGTAGTCTAATATAACATGTTCGCTTATTATCAATGATTATTGAATCTATACAACTGACCAGCATCGTCACACAAAGAAATACACAACAAAAAAAACACACACACACAACATAACACAAACTTACCAGTGTGTACACGTTTGTGCGTATTGAGACTTGACTTTTGCGTGAAGCGTTTGAGGCAGAGGTCGCATTGGAAGGGGCGCTCGCCGGTGTGCGTGCGCATGTGTACCTCCAGGTACGGCTTGCGGCAGAACGCTGCGTCGCACACCTGTTGTACAA